>CABHPQ010159803.1:7963-37027 GCA_902168405.1 Peromyscus aztecus
GATGCCATGATGGACAGCTGCCACGCCTTCTCCGCCATGATGGACAGCTGCCACGCCTTCTCCTCCAAGATGGACAGCTGCCACGCCTTCTCCTCCATGATGGACAGGACTCTTAAACTGTGAGCCGAAACAAGCATTTCCTTCTCTGAGTGACTTTTGTCAGACTTTTGTCATAGCAATGAAAAAATAGCTAATAGACTCTCTTTACTTCACTACGAGTTACCCAGCTACACAATCGCCTTTTTCCACACAGCCACACGTCAAGTTGAACTGCTCAGTCTCTTCTATTGCTCGGGCCTATTTATAGGAGAAAGGCTTTTGAAAATCCTTGCAGAAGGACTCTGTTATTATTATTCAAAGCTGGTATAGCTCCCATGGGCTCCTTTTAGTTACTTGACCTCTAGCTGCTATCAACGATGTTTTGAGAGGTTGTGGAACCTTCAGGATGTGTGGCCAGCCATGAAAAGTGAGAAAATTCAGGCATAGCCTGAAGGTTCTGGTCTAACTCTCTCCTTCCCGGTCCAGCTGATGTATGAAGAGCATCCCCACCTGCCTCCCTGACCTGCAGCTGTTTCATCTCGCCATACTCATGAGAATAGACCGAACCCTCTGAGATCATGAGCCAACATAGACCTTGCTTGAGTTGTTGCGCATTTTTTACGGTGTGCACACACGTAACTAATAGAGATGCCAATAGACTCAGAGCTTAGACACTGTCTTAGGCGGTGTTGAAGAGAACCGCAGCCTCCCTTTCAGCCAAGTCATGATCATCTAAAATAAAATATGGTCTCCAGGTATTTTTTATTCCAGACTTGAAGACTGGTACTCTTTAGTTTCTAAATATCCGACCTCTTTCATAAACCAAACAGCCCTGGGCAACACTTCTGTCTACTTTCACAGGAGGCCAGGGCACTTCCGGACGGGCTGAAAACCCCGTCACAGCCGCCCGTGTGCCGCCTCCTTTCTCTTCCTCTTGTGCTTGTGCCCAGCTGACTGTGACTCTCTTTTCCTTCCCTCTGACTCACCTTCCCTCCTTTCTTCCTTTATCTATCTCATCTCACAAGAGGGATTATGAACCAAGCTAAATTAATATTTTAAAATATAAGGGACACCAGAGGCTCCTGAGTATAAATAAATGTATAAAGAAATGCTACATAAATAAATGTGCATAGCTTGACCCAGTTTCTGAAAGAGCCTTAGTTGGGCTCAGTCCTCCTGTGTGCTGGGTCTACTGAAACCCTAAGCATTTCTTTCTGGTGAACTTTCTGTCCTATCTTAGTGTGTTTGTCTGAAGTCCTTAAGCATGCTTTTTGAAATAAAATACACAGAAGAATAAGGGCAAGAGGTAATGAAATGTCTAATGTGTACAGCATGCTTTGTGTATGCAGAGATTTGTTGTGGGAGAATCTTGTTTACACTGTGAAGATGTGTCTCTACACATCAGGCACCTTCTGATTGGTTTAATAAAGAGCTGAACAGCCAATAGCTAGGCAGGAGAGGATAGGCGGGACTTCCAGGGAGAGAGAGGAATTCGGGAGAAGAATCTGAGAGGTTGGGAATTCACCAGCCAGACAAAGAGGAAGTCAACCAAACTTACAGTATAGACAAAAGGTAACAAGCCACATGGAAGAATGTAGATTAGTATAAATGGGTTAATTTAAGTTTTAAGAGCTAGTGGGAACAAGCCTAAGCTAAAGCCAAGCTTTCATACGAAGTCTCCATGTCATTATTTGGGAGCTGGTACTCCAAAGAAAGACCCATTACAGAGCTTCACAAAGATTATCATACTTACTCTCACAACGACTGCATAGGTTAATGAAGGTATAGGTAGGTAGCTACACGAACTATCCCATCTAGTGAATGAAGAAAATACAGCCTAATAAGCTGGACATCTAGTAAGGACAAGACACAACAGATAAGTACAACCCTCATGTGCTTTGCTACAACTACCTCGTAGGAAAGGAAAAGAAGGCTACAGACGTGTGGGAGAAACTGAGGAGACAACAGAACCAAGAACAGAGTGGAGGTGGGAGGGTGTGGAGACAGCAGAGAGAACCACCTCTCTGGGGCTGGAGTGGTGGCTCGGCAGTGTAGACCCCACACTACTCTCTCAGAGGACCTCGGTTCAGTTCCCTGTACTGTGTCGGGTGGCTCATAGTATAACTTGTAACTCCAGGTCCAGGATGTCTGACATCTTCTTCTGTGTGTGGCTGTGCTGGTTAGTTTTATGATAACTTGACACAAGCTAGAGTCATCAGAAGGGGCAGGAGGGAGACCTCAGTTGACAAAATGCTTCCAAAAGTAAGACTGTAGGCAAGCCTACAGAGAATTTTCATAATTAGTGATTGATGAAGGAGGGCAGTCCATTGTGGGTGGGGTCAACCCTGGACTGGTGGTCCTGGGTTCTATAAGAAAGCAGACTTAGCAATCCATGAGGAGCAAGCCAGCAAGCAGCACCCTCCATGGCCTCTGCATTAGCTCCTGCCTCCAGGTTCCTGCCCTGTTTGAGTTCCTGTTCTGACTTCCTCCAGTGATGAACAGTGATGTGGAAGCACAAGCCAAATCAACCCTCTTCTCCCTGAGTTGCTCTTGGCCTTGGTGCTTCACCACAGCAAGAGCAATTCTAACTAGAACGGTGGCAGACACCCACACACAGATGCACACGCATACACATACTTAAAAATGAAAACTCATCTTAAAAAAGAAGCACTGATCCTGGGCAGATAGAAAACCTTCAGCTAGAGCTTTAGAATGGGCATGCCAAGGTATGACAAACAGGAAGCAGAATCTTATTCTAGTAAGGGTTCTGCTAGACACTCTCCCAGGAACACAAGAGCACAGCCCCCCCTGTATCTGGGGACCTCACTCATCAGAGTCAATCAATGACAGATTAAAAATGCAGCAGGTCCACGAGGGCTGTGTGGACACTTAACATGTACAAACTCTTTCTACATCACTACTCTCTCTCTGAACAACCCTGTGTAAGAAGTATCATGTGACATTTCCATTGTATTAGGTAGGAGCCTAGGGTGGTCTCTGACTTCACAGGCCTCCACTGTCTTGTTTAATCCATGTTGAAGACTTTGTCTTTCCCATAATAAGTGTGTAACAATGTTAGTCTTCATAAGTATTATTAATACTTTCACAATTATTCCAGAATCAATTCAGTCATGAGTTCACAAACCTTTCTCCATGCACTCTTACCCTTCTATCTGCAGCCCTTAAAAAAAAAAAAAGATGATCCTCACAGCTACCCGTGTTAGTGACACCAGATAGAGTCCACCATCACCTTCTCAGTCCACACTAAGATCTTAGACTTCAGAGAGGGATTTCTCCCTGGCCAGCTGTGGGAGAGGAAGGACAGGTACCTTGAGATCTGCATTGTCTCTAGGATGCCATAAATCATGATAAGGATAACGAGAGCCAGAGAATCAGTTACTTGAGTCAGAGCCTCTCTCCTACTTGCTGCATATGGAGCTGCCGGTCCCCTTTCATCGGGCCATCCACATGGTTTATGGGAAAGTGCCTCAGTGGACGTTTTAGCAGTACAAAAGCCAGGCAAAGAGAATCTGCTGAAATAAAGATGTTCCAAGATGCAATTGCTGCGAGCAACCAAGAACAGGGCAACATAACGGTGTCGAGGGAGACTGTAGCGTCTGCAAATGTACTTTAGCTGTGGGCTGAGGACATTGATCCCATCTCTAGCCCCTGTCGGTCCTTGGACAGGGTTTGAGCTCCCGTGCTTAGTGGCAGGAGAGCTTGAAACTGACAGAGCCATGCTTCTGAGAATGGTTCAGATTTGAGACGACAGTAGGTAGCAGAAGCTGCATGCAGGAGGCTGAGATTCTAAACATAGCAGTTCTCCTGGACCCAAAGGACATGGTGTAGCTCGAGAGCAGCAGACTGTGCTCTGACCTCCTTGTGTGACCCACCTGGCGGAGCTCCATGTCTCCAGCAGCACTGAGGAAATGATAGGAGGAAAGCAACCTTGTCCTGCCCTAGGATGGAGGTGGGAGGGTGGGCTAGGACTTCACTTAACCATCTCTACACAGGTGTCTCCAGAGAGCTCCACAAAGAAGTTTGATGCTCAAAGCTCCCTTAACCCAGTTACCAATGGCATGTGTATCTCTTCTGCTTCCCCTCGAACACCTTCACCTCATATGTACTTGAACCCCTGATTCCTGTTCCTAAGGGAGACCAACAGCTCTAGAAGCCATTGTGAGTCTTCCCTGAGTGGTGTGGCAAGTCCTGTGTCCTTTCGAAGGGAACAGGACAGAAGGAACATAGAAAGACTACACAAACTCAAGACTGGAGGCCACCGGTGGGTCCACACTCTATATAAGGGGTTTTTGAACTTTTCTACTCTCAATAATTTCTCACTCTATACTTTTAAAAAGATTGTTTTAATTTATGCCTACGTGTGTGCCTGTGTGAGTTTTTGTGAGCCGTGCATGTGCAGGTACCCACAGAGGCCAGAAGACAGAATTGGATCCCCTTGAACTATAGTTACAGCTGTTGTTAGCTGCCACTGTGGGCACAGGGAACTGAATCCGAGTGTTCTGTGTGAACAGTCATCTCAATCACTGAGATATCTCTAGGCTCCACCCAGAACATTTGTATGAGACCCTAGGCATATAGCTTTATAAAATACGAGAAAAATAAAACATTTACTAATAATAAACAATAAAGACAATTTTCACAATTATTTTAAATATATATAATTTGGTGTTTATTAAAGATGAAAGGAAGTTTGTATACTAATAAGATGTATATACTAGTTTATTTTGTATAAAAAGCTAAAGTTTGGCGGAATTTTTGATATTGTATATAGGACATCTACAGCAGTTTTAAGAGTTGATCAACATATTGGTTGATTATATGATCATCAAAGCTGAGAGCACTGATTCACCTAAATACATAGCACAAAATGACAGAACAGTGTTTAGGACCATCACAGAAATGGCTGGAAATTTTGTCTTAATCCCAAACCCAAATTCATTGAATAACATTTTTATGAAGCTTGAGTCATTAAAAAAAAAAAGCATCAACTTTAAAAATCAACATTCCAGTGCTATCCAGTCCAAATTTGGTGCTTACCTAAAACGAGAGACCTCTTAGAAGTTGTGTTTTCCATAGGCAAACCACTGTTTCTAGAAGAGCAGAAAGTTTTGTATCTACAGTTAGAAAACTATAGGTCATAACATACAGCTGTCTCAGATGCGAGCCCAGGTGTTTTAGGCTGTGTCTGCACTTTCTGGAGTAGCAGCAATCATACTGCAAAGTGTTCACTGAGGCTGCACCGAAGTCACACTGTGCAACACGGAACACTGCCAGACGCCGTTCATGGTTGCCGTGTGTGTGTGTGTGTGTGTGTGTGTGTGTGTGTGTGTGTGTGTGTGTGTGTCTGAGATTCTCCACACCCCACCATGTAGGGTCTGGAACCTGGTTTAAGAATCTGGGCTTTAAAATGGTACAACAGGACAAGTGAATGGAACACTGGGCACTCAGTACCTGGTTGTACAGGAAGGAAGTTTCTGGGCTATGTAATTTGGTCTTGAAAAGCTTCCATATCTTCATGAAGCCAATAAACTTAGAAATATCCTTTCCTTACATACAAGAGGAATGGAAGATGTTTCTAGTAATGAAAGCTAATCTCCCACCTTTCCATGGCTCTTATCCAAACCACATTGGTAGGAAAGAGGTGAGCTATAATTCAGATCTCAAATCCATCCTTCTGTAAACAGTACCCTCCAAATCTCTTCCTCGTGTTTGGTTTGCATTTCTGACCCCACCTACATCATATGCCCCTAAAACAGCGAATCTAGTCTGTCCTTCTGTCCCAGTATAGCATCTTGCTTTTCACTAGTACTTAGCAAGTTAATTAGACAGGTCTTGTCCTATATTTACAGAGTGGGTAAAGCTAAGATGAACAGAAGCTTCATAGTCAGGGTTCCCTAAACTTTCAACACAAACCAGAATTATCCAGACTCCAAGTGTACATATTCCCAATTCAGATGTTCTTGATCTCAGTGGATCCCAGGCCCTTCATTGGTTAAAAAGCCCAGTCAAATACACTGATATCTGGTCCTCCTGAGACCTCTTTCCTTTAGTGTCACTCAACACCCCAATCCACGGCAAACATGGCAAAGTACGTTGCGCAGCTGGTTTCAGACTTCAGGAGCATCTCTCGGTTTTGTGAATGGCCTCAGCTAAAAGCCTCCGAACTTCATAATATCGTGCCTGAGTTTCTTTTAAGACATGTTGAAGTTCAGGCCTGTCCCCTCCCTGAGCTACAAGCACCTATATGGAAGAGAAGGAAATCAGAATCCTTGTACCCCTTAAGTGGAGACTCAAAGCCCATCTGTAGACAGACAGGTCATTGCCTGCCCTTAACTTACAGCTGTGTTTCTCTCTAGGCACTGCCTTCTGCTGATGGGAACTGCTTCAGCAAGAGTTGTGCCTCTATCCTGAGAAGGGAGATCAGTGTAGGACAAAGGATGGAAGACTCCTTTGACTCAGGATGCCTTTGAAGGGTCTTCAAGATAGGAACCCCACGGGAGCAGCTGAGCCCTCTGTTATAGACCAACTCATCTCTCAGCCAAGTCTCTCTCTCTCTCTCTCTCTCTCTCTCTCTCTCTCTCTCTCTCTCTCTCTCTCTCTCTCTCTTTCTCTCTCTCCTTCCTCTGAGAACCTACCCAGCATGCATCTGGACATTAATCTCAGAATTTGAGTGTTTCTTTGAATAAATATTCAGTACATCTATCCTTGTCAGGCAACAGCAGTTTCAACAGTAAATACTTTGTAAGGAAACAGCTAAAAGTTTTGAGATTCTGAGATGTAAACACAGTAGCTTACACTTTTATAAAATATCCCCTCTAATCAATGCTGTGCTCAGTGCCTTGATCAGCAGGCATCTGCAAATACTCTGATAGCTAAATAAGCATGGTGTGGGAGACCTGGAGTAGTATTTAGGTCTTTATAGAAATACCAACAGTTCAGTTTCCTCTCAGTCTGCCTCACTCCATTCTAAGGACAGGGTCTGTACAAACAAATACAAGGACTCTTACTTTGAGTTGAAAGTGGTACTTTCTCTTCAACTTTCTCTACTTTTCAGAGCAGGGGTCACTTGATGTTCAGATGTACAGAGCTCAGCAAGATAGCAAGATATTCCAGTCTTCTCAGCAACCAGAATCACTTCCTTCAAGGCCCCATGTCTAGAAGATGCATACCAAACTTGAGTATACTCTGAAAATGGTTTTCATGAATGCAGTCTATCAGGCTGTCACCTCCTGATGACCTTTTTGCAGAACAAGGACCCTTATCCTGCTCTTTTTTTTTCAGAGAGGGAGAACCCATTTCCAAACCTGGGTTCTGGATTCTATGCCAGGCTTTTTACAACATGAAGCATCGGTTGCTAACTGATTTGCTTGGTGTGATTCATGAAGCTTCTCTAATTCTTTACTGTGGAGGGGTAACATCTTTACTGAATCTCTGTCCACTTCTACTACTGCATGCTCTGTCAGATCTGAGGCAGTTCTACCTACAGGAAAATGCTATGTGGGTCCCTAACATAGACATGTGCAGCCACTCTGCCAGCTAATGAGGCAGTCCAGAGCCTAAAGAACACCAGAAAACCCCCAAAGCAGAGACTCGGAGTGCTGACCCCAAGGGGCAGCAGCATGTGGCTTGCTGCTATGTTTGTTCAAAACAACTTCCATTAATATGGGTCCTGTAGCACCTGAACGGAAGAGCAGAACTCCTATGACATTTCCAGGCTGCTTTTTTCATCTGTCTTCAAAATGAACCATACTCCCATCTTAATGAAAATGCTACTCAATTACTATGATTTTATTAACAAGACAAGTGTAGCTATTTAGTGTGTAACAATGCAAGAGTTATAATTCCAAGGGGATTGTCAGATGCTAATTCCAAATTCAGAACGCAAAGCAAATTTTTATTAGCCTTTTCCCTGCAAAGGATACTTCAGCTCTGTGCTGCAATAATATTTGGATTTGATGCCTGCTTCATTAAAGTCTTAAAACTTTCCATCATTGCCAAAACATTATAAGCACATGAAGAATTTGACAATTCAAAATAGTTTAAACCAAACCTTCATCTTGTTTTCTGTTTCCATGAAGTCAATACAACCAAACATAGATGATGTGCCCAGGTCACCTCTTACCTCTCCATATGAATTGTAGTGTCACGGAAATTAGACTAAGGCCCTTCAAAGCCTTTGCAGGCTCCCCATCCATGCTTTAGGCCAGAGCGTAGAGCACAAGGGAGTTTTTAATTGAACCTGGGGTTGAAAATGTAAACGTGACTACACTGGATTTTTTAATAACTGAGTGTGAATCTTAACTATCAAAATGGGAGTTTTCCTGTCAATGAAAATGCCTTTGAAGATATTTAATCAGAGAATCCACAAAGACACAGTAAAGGGATATTGTCCAAAGATATTAGGAAGCGGTAGTTGAAGAGAAATGAAGCCACTTCCTGCTTTTACCCCAGTGAGTTTTAATGTGTTTAGTACACAAGTTACAGAAAGCAGATTCAATTCAATATTATAAAAATTCCTTAATAGCATTTTGTAGAGCAATGTGCTGGGGATATTGTGATATAAGAAAGGATTAAAATATCTATAATAAGCCTTATGGAAGTTACAAGTGAAGTGGAACCGTGGTCATAAATAACTACAGTCATACATCAAAGAGTCTAAATAGGAAACCAAGACCTTGTCTTTTTTTTTTTTCCAGACAGGTTTTTCTGTGTAGTCCTGGCTGTTCTGGAAATCCATCTGTAGACAAGGCTGGCCTCAAACTCAGAGATCTGCCTGCCTCTGCTTCCCAACTGCTTAAAGCTTGGGCCACCACTGCCCAGCTCCAAGACACATCTTAACTACGTTCTGTTATATGTTTATCTGGAAATCAGTCTGGAGATCAGGGGGATGGCTCAGCAGGTAAATGAGCTTGCTGCCAAGCCTGATCACCAGGAAGTGCAGGGAGGAGGAAAGAATCCGTGCCTTCAGGCTGTCTTCTCACCTCCGGATTTGTTTTGTGGCACAGGTGCACACAAAGAAATAATGAGCAAGTGTAATTTCAAAATTTAAGAGTCAATATGAGAAACGTGGGTGCTTGAGAATATCGGAATTTTGGTAGAATTCAGTGGTTTACAGATAAAACGGCAAGGAATATCCGAATCTGCTTGCTTCCCACAAATCTTATCGGCAAGGCAGCACAGAAACAAATAATTTCTATAAAGGAATTAAGAAGTAATTTTGGTTTCTAGGAGAGACTGGAAGAAGCTGTCTGGAAAGGGATGATGCTTGATTTGGCCGTGAAGGATTTTAGCAAAGAGTACTTAAGCACTGTAAGGACAGTTCTCAAGGCTTTGGGTATCTTCACAAGAAACACGGTCTTCACCATTAGCTTTCTCCTGAGTTAGCACAGGTGGTAAAGCACTTCCTAAACCATGAGGATCTGAGTTTGGATTCTCGGAACCCAAGTAGAGACAGGCGCACAGCACACGTCTGAGATCCTAGTGACATGGGAGGTGGAGACAGGTGAACCCCTGGGAAACTGAGGATCAGCTAGCCTGAGATAGGCAGCAGTGAACAAGAGACCCTGTCTCAGATAAGAAAGGGTGAGGCCAACACGCAAGGCCTTCCTTTCACCTCTGTATAAGTGTGCCTGAGCTCACACACACACACACACACACACACACTTAAAAATTACCATTTATGTGTGAATACTTAGCAAAGCTCTCTCTATACTAAATAGAAAATATCACTTAAAACCAACATTACTGGTCTGCTTCATTTTCTCCTCTGAATGGCCTGCATCTGAAAGATCCACTGTTTCCTCTCACCATAGCAACCTGGGATAGCCATAGTCACTCTGGATCGGAGCTCCAACACCTGGGCTTTCAGTACATCCTAGAAAATTCAATTTTCTCTAGATCACATTGGAAGCCACCAAGGACCCTTTGTCCAGCTCGTTCTCTAGCCTAATCCCTGACTTATATTCCTGTCATTCCTTCCGGATGTCCCCTTTGAACGCCTTCCTTCAGAAACGTTGGAATTTACTGAACATCTGATGAGTACCACAAGAGGGTTTGATGGAGAAGTAGAGTTAGCTTGTAAATTCTTGGAGATAGAGGGCTTTCCTATTTAATGGCGGTGTAGGGTTCCTAGTGCTGTTGCTTGAACATGTGCTTGATAACCGTTTTTAAATTAACAGATTCAACTTCACTGTTGAATGAGATTGATTAATCAAGGCAACTCAGAAAAGACTATACAGGATGTGCTTCATCAGACAGGCTCGGTGCTTTGCACATGCTGAACAGTTATCAGAATGATAATTAGCAGCATAAGAATATTTTAGTGTCTATGGAGTTGTTTTGGCTCACCCCCAAGGTCAAAGAGCCTCATAAAGTTGATTGACGCTTTCTGCCTTCCGCTGATCGGACAGCCCTCAGCTCACACTGCAGTTTATGGTCCTGACCCCACATTCCACAGATGACCTGGAAGGGCTATGGTTCTGGGAGCCATCACCAATAAGCCATCTAAGAGCTCCACTTGGAGACAGGCAGGGGAGCAGGGGTGCTCATGAGCCAGTTGGCACAACCCAGGGCCTTCCGCAGACTTCCCCAGATTCAACCATGATGTGTGTGACAGACAACAGCACTAATCTCTTCAGGAACACCCCAGAACACAGAGTCATCTGTGCTTCTAGGCTGGATTTTGTAGAAAATGGGAGATGGCACCCAACCCCCGCCGGCCTGCCAAGAGTGTGGCTGGTCTATGTGATACCCAGGCAGCTGGCACACTCTGGCACTCAATGGGACCACCACAGAAGCCGGTGAATGGTGCCCCGGCTCTCTTGGGGGGGGGTGCAATCTGCATTACAATATGTGCTCTGAGGCTGTGGGCAAGGCTCTCACTGTGGCCCAACACTTTGTACAAGATGCCACTGGGCACCGAAACCGGTGTCGCTAAGACGTGCGGCTTTGCCTCCACCCATAGGTCTGAAGTCCAGAAGCCTGCCCGAAGTGGGGAGTACAACCCCATGCACAGAATGAGGAAGTCACACATCCTCTTTCCTCTAAGGAAGGTCCCCCAATGTGCCCAAGGAGTTGCACGCCCCATCTGTAAAAATGGAAGACACCTTGCTAATTGACAGGCCCACGAATGGTGTGGCACTTTAAATTACCTTGGCATTAATTGCCTGGACAGGTTGTTCACTCAAATTGCCCTGGCTCGCTAATAACCTGAACGGGCTGGTGTTTTAAATGACCATGGCACTAATGGCCCAGGCTGGCTGCTATTTCACATCGTCCTGGCACTAATGGCCTGGAAAGGGGGCTTGCTTTGCAGATTAACGAGTGTCCTCCAAATGGCAAAGGATTATGGAAAAAGAAAGAAAAAAACAAGCATTTGCAAGGGAAATAAGAAAGGAGTTTTCTTTCTTTCTCTCTCAGTATCAGGTGCTCTGAGCAGGTGTGGAGAGGGTTTTCCTCTACACCTTCTCCACTCATCCCTGGCCACACTAGGTTTTGGTTTTATTTTGTTTTTATTTTTTCTTTTTAGTTTAGAAAAAAATAGATACAAATCACTGAAGAGGAGGCCATGCCCGCCTTGCTCCAGCCATTATGTTTTAGTTTTTGATCATCCCTATCCCCCATTCCAGTGCACCCCAAGTCATCTGAGGACTAATCAATTTACTTATTATCTTCTATATGCAAGATCCCTGTTGAGTTGAGTCCTTGGGGATAGAGGCCATAAACTTAGACCTGACTTTCAAGATTGTCCACTTCAGTCCTTCCAAACTGAATCATTTACAGATGACTGAGATTTACAGATGTCCTGCAGTGTGATTTGGAGGCTGTGAGCATCTGCAGGGAGGGATGGACTAAAGATGAGCCATGAGGAAAAAAGAGAGTGAGTGTCTCAAGACACAAGGTGGGGGAGGAGAAGGGATGGAAGCTACAAGCTCAAAGCTGGAGAGAGGGGTGGTGAGGGAGGCCACCCTGATGCCTGGCGAAGGGAGGTGAGAAAGAGCTGAGAAACACTTCTGAAATGGAGCCTCCAGGACCTGAGGACTAGCTGCACATGGGCTTGAGAAAGAGAAACAGGTTGCTTCTGGCTGATGATGAGCATCTGCTGCACTTTGCAGAGACAAGTTTTCCAGCAGGGGAAAGCTTAGGGGAGACAGACATGAGGATGGGACCATTGTGAAAGATACTGGTCTCTGTGCTCACTTCTGCCAGTTACAGCTCATCCACCGTTGTTACAGATACAGGGAGCAGACAGAGCATTCGAGACGATCTCATTGACATCAGTCTGAACTGTAGTAGTGCTCAGGAAGTGGATTAGACGTAGGATCGCTTTTCTGTTTTGTTTTGTTTTCTGTTTTTTCCTCCTTCGCCCCGTGTTATTAGACTATAAAAAGAGGAGTCATTTTGAAAAGGATTGAGTAGCTGTACACGCTCAGAGTTAACGGGTTTTTGGACATTAAAGTGCCATCGTATCAATGGGTTTTGACAAATGAAAACAAAAACTCAGAACTTCTGTCCCCACCCCGCTTTGTTCACTTTTGTAAGACTGAATAAATGGAGAGAATGAATGGATTTTCAAAAGCAAATGACTTTCATGCAGTTAACTGAATTTAACCAAACACTGATTCCTTGAGAACCTACTGTTGGCAGCGCCCCATAGGAGACACTGAAGGGTCTGAAAATGTACAGAAGTGATCCTTGCTGTCCAGGGCCTTAATGTCCTACACTGCACAGTCACCACACATTCTCTTTATAGGTCTCAATGACCAGCCTTTCCAAAGTCCACACAACAGTTTGAAAGGGAAACTTGCTGTTTCATCCAAACCTCAGTAGACGCCATGTCTGCTAAGTATAGGGTGCCTTGCTGGGCACAGTCGGGGGTCTAAGATACTAAGGCATGGACCCTGACCTCCAGGGTTTTACCGGTGAACATCCAAAGCCCCTTGATGTCTGAGGAAGGGCATAAGCAACCTCAGGCCTTTTTGTTAAAAAACACACTCGGAGCTTTCTTTTATCTTAAATAATGCTATTTAACAAAGGCTTAAGATGGGGCTTGGACCAGAAAGGAGCCCGAACTCCCGTGATCTCACACTCTTAGATAAGTAGACGACCCTGAGGAACTGAACAGGGGGCCCAAGGCCACACGCTTGGTGGCAAGTCCTCAACTGGCCTTAGGTCAGCCCTCCTCCCCACCTGTGTTTGCTCACGTGACCTGTCTCTGGTATCACCAGATGCAGCAAAGCTAGGGTACAGTTTAAAAGCAGACAGCAGGAGGAATATCACAGGGACAAGCTGAGAAAATCCAGTCAGGCACGGCTAGGCCTGTCTTCAGGAAAAAATAGACTTGCGGCGGTCTCACCGTGGACATCTTTGTCAGATGTATTTTTAACACTCACCTGCTCCATCCCCAGCCACCCCAACGTGTACAGCGGATCATTTCCCTTAGAACATGTGTAAGGAGCTAGCCCGGCCTCCTTTTTGCTGTGTTTCACATCCCCAATCATTTCTGTCTCCTTCAGAAAGCCTTCCCCTGTGGACTACACCAGTGCATTGAAGATGAGGAGCACATTACAGTGATGAAGCAGGTTTTCTGCGGTTGTCCTTGACCCACCTACATATCACACTGTGGCTTCAGCATCTGTGTTCTATTCCCATCCCCCCCAAAATTCAGTAGGAAATTCCCCCAAAGAAACAATCCATAAGTTTTAAACCACACACCATTCTGAGGGGCTATTGAGATCTCATGCCGGCCAGGGTAAATCCTGTCTGGCAGATCCACACTGGGAATGTTACCTGCCTATATGTTAGCATCCATCTTGGTTATCACGTAGGGGGCTGTGGTTTCAGCATGCTTCTGTTCAACTTACTTTTCTTACTCACTGCCCCAAAGCATCTGGTGGCAATGCAGACATACCAAGAGACACTGGAAAATGCTTAACTTACATGCAAGTTCTTGACGTAATAAGGACAAAACAGGCGTAAGTGGAGGTGGCTAGGACGTAAAGTAAGAATGACCTTTCTCATCAAGGAAGTATGGAGAAGGAAAGGAACGTTCATGGTAGCTTCGCTTCGTGTCTTAAAATTTAAAAGTTGGGTGCACAAAAGTGCTTACTTGAGATGGAAAAGGCTTGAGGTTTATGCACAGAGGACACAAGAAAAGCGATCGAGCAAAGGGGGTGCCCCGAAAGCACTGGGCTCCCTTGGCGAACCACACTGTCTTGCAGGTGCAAGTGCATGCTTTATAAAACGCTCTTGAGTGACTCACAGCTGCTCCCTGAGTGGCAGAGTGGGCTATGTCGCCAGGTTACAGATGATACAACTGAGGCTCAGAATGGAGGGCTTTCTTCCTGGAGGTTCCACGCTGTTGTCCTGGGACCCTGCCACCGTCTTCCTCTTTGGATGCATATACCCATTCAGGGCTATTTTCTGAATTGTATTCAGTCATTTTCTCAAGTATTTTCTCTCCAAAAGTAAATGGAAGCTGTGAGGTAAAAATCTTCCGTATGCCCAGTAACAACTGAAGAAAACACAGGCATAAATCACTTCACGTGCAGAAGGCACTGAAACATGCAAAGAAAGCAAAAGCAATAGCAGAGAAATACAAGGGTCAGCAGATAGTCCCAAAAGCTTGGAATCGGGACCCCTCGGCTTTATTTGAATGTATCTTTATGTCTTGTGTAAGCAATTCAACCACACTGTAAAATACTCAGTCTTCGGGATACACAGAAAGGCATGCTCAATTGAGCTTTCCATATGTGAAACTTGGAAACATCTTCCCCTAAGCAGAAAGGAATGCTCTGGAAACACAGAATTTCAGAAATGACGACGCCACATGGAAACTATCGAGATGTCAGGCCATGCCAATCTGTCATCTTTCCAGCTGGTTTTGGTTTGTTAGTGGAGTACTTGTAGGACTTTCAAAAGAAAAGTTTATAGTACTTCTCAGTGACGGGCTCGGCAAGCCCCCAGAGTGACTTCTGCAAGATCATGTTAGCTTTTGTGATAAATATTACCAAGAAACCAGTAATTAGCTTCTAATGATCCTGCATTTTTCATCAGCTGTGAAGCCATAAACAGGTTTGGCTCCTTGGCAAACTCTTTTTGACGCAAATACCCGAGATAAGAAAGAAAGAAAAAAAACCCTCAAAAACAAACCAGACCAGACCTCTTGTGGTGCCTCAGGCCATAGAAACCTGGCAACAATATCATAGGCTTTCTCTCTGGGGCACATGGCAATTTATACTAATATTTTAACTCTCTCCAAAACCGTTGACTGTAAGCATTGCTGGTCAAGCTAGTGAGAGAAGTGTTTTCTGACTTCACCCCAAAGAAATAAAGGACTGTTTGGTCTGTAAAATGCTACCTTATCCTTTAGAAAAGAAGAAATCTGGGCCTGGAGAGGTGGCTCCGTGGTTAAGAGCAATTGCTGCTCTTCTAGAGGACCCAGGTTTGATTCCCAGCCCCGAAGAGGGGTCCTCATGATCAGTAGTTCTAGTTACAGAGGATTAAACACCCTCTTCTGGCCTCTTTGTGTACCTGCACACATGTGATACACACACACACACACACACACACACACACACACACACACAGGCACACACTCATGCCTGCACACACACAAAATCAATGAGTAAATCATTCAAAAATAAAAAAGCAAAACCAGTAAGCAGTAAAGATTTAATCTGATTACTTGGGATGTAAAACAGCATGAAGAGGTCTTGTAAAGGTTTAGTCATTTATGTTTTTTAACCAGTATCTGTAGAGCTGTGGTCCTCTGAATGAGAATAGCCCCCACCGGCTATTTGAATGCTTGGTCCCTAGTTGGTGGAACTGTTTTGGGAAGTGTGGTGGTTAGAATAGGCATGTCCCGATAGACTCATGTGTTTGCATGCTTGGCCACAGGGAGTGGCACTATCAGGTGATGTGGCCTTGTTGGAGGAAGTGTGTGACTGTGGTGTGGGCTCTGAGGTCTCCTGTGCTCAAGCCAGGCCCAGTGTGGCACATGGTCTCCTGCAATGGAAAAGTAAGCCTGACATGAACTTCCTTTACCCTACACACCGGTCTCATTGCTGGTATGTAAACCTGAACTACAGATTAGTCTAGACAGAGGAGGCCTCAGCTCACCCCAGACCCTGCTGTGGGTATAAAATGCTCTAAAGAGAATGCGAGCTTACTAGCAAAGGCGTTTTCATGAATAATTAGAAACAAAAGAATTAAAGTGAAGCCGGGCAGTGGTGGCGCACGCCTTTAATCCCAGCACTCGGGAGGCAGAGGCAGGTGGATCTCTGTGAGTTCGAGGCCAGCCTAGGCTACCAAGTGAGTTCCAGGAAAGGCGCAAAGCTACACAGAGAAACCCTGTCTCGAAAAACCAAAAAAAAAAAAAACCAAACCAAACCAAAACAAACAAACAAAAAGAATTAAGGTGAGCCAACAAGGTTGAAAGGACACAGTGCAGAAAAGGATAGAAAATGCTGCTGGGAGCAGAGCACGAGATGTGTGTGTGTGTGTGTGTGTGTGTGTGTGTGTGTGTGTGTGTGTGAATGGCACCAAGGTTGTGTCCAGTCGGCCACACGCACCACCAGCAGGCGTGGCACACCAGTGTGACTGAGAACTTCATGGCTACTTAGGAAAGAATCACCCTGAGAACACGCCCGCCCCATGCCTTGATTTTAAAAAGCAGGATTTCTCCAGGTGTTTGGTAATAACTCAGTCAAAATCTGTCTACAGCTTTCTTTTTCTGACTCAGTAGTCTCGGCTCGGGGGGACACACTTGAAAAGAGGGGCATGCAGCAGGAATCATGGGGTCTTAAGCACATTTCTTATTTTTTGACATGTTGCTTAGACTCTCTGAATCTCAGATTCTTCAGGAATTTGATTCGAAGTTCTTAATATAGGTCTCTTGAGTGAGTTTCAGGGGGCTTGTGAGTACCCTAAAATGATGAACAAATTTTATATGTAGACATGTGTGTAGGTGTGTGTACATGTGTGAATTGTGTGTGTATGTGTGTACATGCATGTGTGTACATGCGTGTGTATGTGTGTACATGTGTATCTGTACATGAATGTGTACGTGTGTGCATGTGTGTACATGCATGTGTACGTGTGTGTACATGTGTATGTGTGTGTACATGTGTGTGTGTGTGTGCATATTCCCAGAAGAAGCTTTCCAGAGGCCCAATAACTTTTATAAATAAATTAAAAAATAAAATAAATACAGTTGAATTGTCTTTAATGTCAGGTCAAAAGTTCTTTACATATCAGGTCTATGTGTAAATTCTCAGGTCTAGACTTCTGTATTCTTAGCATAAAGCTCAGACAGCTCATTTTAAAAACTAGTGGCAGGCCATCTAAGAGTCTGCGGGCTCTTTCTGTGGGATGGGCATTTAGTTCCTAACTCAAGCAACTTGCTGAAGGCCCCACAATATTAAGATTACATTTTAGTTTATCATCCTTTCCAAGAACTGGGGAAATTAAAAAAGACACTATTTGCATGGGATGGGACCTTGTGATACCGTGTTAAGAGCAGGGTTGTCCTTAGCAACCCAGATGTTTTCCAGTGGAAACAACAGCTACCAATATGGCAGTCTTACTCAGCTCTGTGTCAATTCTCCAGTGCCAAGCACATCTTCATGTGATGAGGTCTATGTTGCCTGGAATGTTCCCCAGGCTGATACATTGTATAGACTTATGCTGCTTTGGGACCTCAAACATTTAAGGGCCAGACTAGGTATGGTGGCACATGCCTATAATGTTGGCACTTGGGTCGAAAAAAGAGGGTCATAGGTTCAAGGTGGTCCTGTTCCACACAGTGAAGCCTGGTCTCAAAGGTTTCTTTGAAGGATTATGGGCCCAATCAGAAGGACATGATAATTATTGAAGGTGGCAGAAAGAAGCTGGAGAATGTCCCCTGATGAGGGTTAGTGAGGCACCGGACAGGCCCAGTAGGTTTTCTTGTGTGGTCAGTCAAGGCTTCAGTACTCATTTGTGAGCTCTGAAAAAAAAAGATTCGCAGGTGAAAACAAAGGTATCATCCTCTAAGGCAAAGACAGAAAGTTGTTACCCGCAGAAGGTACCCAAGAGCTAACAGAGAATCCAGGACAAACTGTCCTCGGGAATCATCAGAAGAATGGATACTAATCAACAATGGGATACCACTGTATGCTAACAGGATTGTAAACAGTTCAGAAAGTTAGCAACAGGGCTGGGGAGATGGCTGAGTCGGGATGTTGCTTTTCTGAGTCCAATCCCCAGAGCCATGTAAAAAAAAAGAAAAGAAAAAGAAGAAACCAGGCAGGTGGCACACACTGGAAACCTCAGTCCTGGGGATGCAGAAACAGGCAGAGCCCTGAGGCTCACTGGACAGTCAGTCTAGCTGCTTTCCAGGCCAGGGAAAGACTTAGTCTCAAAATTAAAAACAAAAGGCAAATGATGTCTAAGGAACAACTTCCGAGGTCTTCCCATGGTCTCCACATCCATCCATCCATACACACACATGTGCACGTACACACACCATAGAACACCAGACACAAAACATTAGTAATAGCTAATATTAGAAAGAGAAAGACAGGAATTTCAGTAAAAGATCTATCTGAATTGGTATTTTTAATTCATTGTATTCATGTATGTATAATTTGGGCAAAGTAAATCAAAGAGTAAATTTAAAAAAATTAATATGGAGTCCAAGTGAAGGGAAAATAAAGGAAGAGCATGAGGGAAACAAAGAAAGAGCCAGAACAATGGACAGAGACTTCGAAAGCGCAGGGACGAAAAAGCGCCCCGTAGCAGGCCAGCCACGACTCTTTAAGGACGTGGACATGTGGAACCCAGTGTTTCCATGTCTCTGCCTAAGCCCTCTTATCTACCTAAGCGTAGATCCTACCCCTCACAGAGGCCTCCGCAGTTCTCCTTGGATGGCAGATGGCAGAGGAAAGCCCTAGAATGGAAAAGTCAGGATAGGGTCAAATATTCAGTCAGCCAGGTTTCTGTCTCCGAGACAAAACTCCCCAGAAAGATGACAGAAGAATCGTTTCTTCTGGCTCGTGACTCAGGGGTTCCAGCCCGTAGCTGCTCAGCCCTGTCGCTGTGGAGCTGTAAAGAGGCCGGGCACTACGCATTGAAGTTCAGTATTAATTCTCAGAGACTAATTCTGTTTCTGACTGTCCTCATGTACCAACCATAGCAAAAATGCTATGCATTTGCCCTAATTAATGGTTTTGTTTTCTACTGCCCGGAAGATCAAAATCTTAGGACAATAAACAGGATTGCTTGAGGCACAGATTTCCCTGGTCCTGTCAGTTATTACCTGGATCTTGAAATATTGCAAATGACAACCTGGTTCAGTTCCTAGAAGGAACACGGCCATGAGCTTCAACATTGTAATTTTGAGTTACACTGCAGGGATATCAAAACAATGCAGGAACCCATCTGCTGATGAACCCATCTGCTGTCAAGCCCCTAACAATCCCTAGTGAAGAGGTGACATAGCCTAATCTGGGTGACTCAGCACAACAGGTGTTCTGAGGGCAGGGCTGCAGTGGTGGGTAGAGCTCCTGCTCTAGCAGATAAACCCTGAGTCTGGACCCTCAGGACCTACACAAACATAGACAAATCAGCACTCCTTCTCTCTCTCTCTCTCTCTCTCTCTCTCTCTCTCTCTCTCTCTCTCTCTCTCTCTCTCTCTCTCTGTAAATGCCCTTACAATTCCAGATTATAGTCTACCACTGTGGGAAAATCAAGGCAAGAACTTCCCTTAGCTAGGCACATCACATCCCCAGTCAAGAGCAGGAAAAAATGAATGTATGCACTCTGACTTGCTGTACTCAGATCCATTTCTTCATTCTTGGACAGTTCAAGATCTCCCTCATGGGGAATGGTGCCTGTAACACGAATTGCTAAACGGTCTTTTTAATAGAAAAAAAAAAAAAAACCCAGAACCAGATATTGAGGTGAAAGCTGAAAGATCAGAGAGGCAGAGCAGCCAGTCACTAGTTCTTACCTCTACAAAATCCTTCACCGAAAGGGAGTGAGCTCCTCTCTCTACCCCACCTTATCACTTCCTCTCTCCACCCAGCTCTATCATTTCCTGTCTGTTTGTACAGACCTCCAGACCTCTATGGTTAACTAGTGGCTAGCTCCTCCTTCTTGTTTTCAAGTAAGCTTTATTTGTTAGAGCACAAATAAAATATCACCACATTTCCCCCTTTTTTAAATGCCATATTCTGTAGATCTCTGAAATATTTGAAGATGTGTCTAAAATATATTTCTGCCTGACCTTGAAAACATACCTAATATAACTACTAACCTGCATTTCTTTATTATCCTAAATAGTTGGTAATAACTTTCAAGGACTAGCAATTTGCATTACATTGTTAAATGAGCTGTATATGTGGTTGTCTAAAATAAAAAAGTTTATAACTAATATAAGAAAAACTATGTACAATAACTATATACAATAAATACAGGCAATAAATATATCAACAATGTCTAGTCCATTTGCATTTGACAAATTCAGAGAAAATACTCCATTATCTATCCTATCTTTCTGAATCCAAAGGATTGTATATAAGTCACCTTCTATCCTAATTTGCATTACCAACTGAAAACTATCTTTGATTTCCTTCACACTTATACACTTTACACCTCTTTAGTGTGTTGCTTTTCTGAATTTGTTAACAAGGAAAACTATAACTATAACTATCTAGTCTTCAACTCCCTCAGAGACCTGAGAAGGAAATAATATTAACTGAGTAATCAGGAAGTGCAAACAAGCGACTTCCAAAAAAATGTGAGAAATGACAGAAACAGCTGACTGTCTGGACAGTCACCCAAGATTTCTCTGCAACGTTGGGGCATCCAACTTCGGTCTACAGGCCTAGCATAGCTGACAGACTTATCTGTGAAGCAGGATTTTCTAAAGGGCCTTCCTACCTTGTCTTGGCAAGGATTGACAGTACATTTTTTGTGTCCTGTTTGTCCATTTTGGACAGTATACTGTCAGTAGTCGATGTGAGGGCACTTTATCACCCAGTGGCTAACTTTTGCCATAAAGAAAGTAAACTTCATGTGGAGTTTCTTCAATGCCCATCATCTTCTCTGAAGTAGATTGGTGCTGCCAGGAGCAGGCATGTCTCATAGTCATAAAAAATGTTATTAAAACATCTTAAATGCCATATTCTGTAGATCTCTGAAATATTTGAAGATGTGTCTAAAATATATTTCTGCCTGACCTTGAAAACATACCTAATATAACTACTAACCTGCATTTCTTTATTATCCTAAATAGTTGGTAATAACTTTCAAGGACTAGCAATTTGCATTACATTGTTAAATGAGCTGCATATGTGGTGATATTTTATTTGTGCTCTAACAAGTAAAGCTTACCTGAAAATCAGAAGGAGCTAGTCATAGATGTCTGGAGGTCTGTACATATAGACAGGAAGTGATAGAACTGGGCAGAGAGAGGAAGTGATAAGGCAAAGTAGAGAGGAGTTCGCTCCCTTTTGGTGAAGGATTTTGTAGAGGTAAGAACTAGTGGCTTGCTGCTCTGCTTCTCTGACCTTTCAGATTTCACCCCAATATCTGGCTCTCGGGTTTTTTTTTTTAATAAGACCATTTAGCAATTCATGTTACAGGTGCCACCCACAGTGGGATGGTTCTTCCACATCAATTAACTTAACTAAGACAATCTCCCACAGATATGTCCACAGGCATGTAGACAATTGCTCATTGAGACTCTTTCCCAGGTAATTCTAGTTCACAATAACCATCACAGAGCAGTAGTGATTAAAAGCACATCTTCTGAGGATTTGGAGAAACATAAATCAAAAATACATACAATCTTTTCATGTTTATGAGCACAGGTTATTTATGTAAGATAACTCCATTTGCAACATGCTAGTAACTGGTGATACCATGCCTACAAAACCACTTACTAGAGTTATGGTTTCTATGGATTTTAAACTCCTGAAGGCAATATCCAGAGTTTGCTTAATACTGCTAGGAGGCTTATAATCTCAAAATTAAATATTGCCAACTTCATAATTTTGCCTAAGAATTGTCCTGATTGGGGGAGATCCTAGTTAGAGACAGATGTGGTGAACCTGAGATGACTTATGTGCTGCAGATACTATCCCCAAGATTCATATCTTCTCTCTACCCCCAAGGACCCACTAGTAGGAAAAGAATCAACTTTGGAGTCTTAGTCTGGTATAACAGTTATAATTATGGTATCTTTGATGTTCATTGAATAATTCAGCAAGGAGGTATTGATCTCCTATCACATGTCAAGTGCAGGCAGAGCTTTAGATATTGAAAATGCAGCAGTAGGTGGGCAGGTATTCCCTCCCCTCCTTGCCATCCTAGGGAAAACAAGTATTAAGTAATGAATCACAGAACATCTATGTTAAGATAAAAGGGTGACAGAAGCTATAACAGAAAATACAGAGTGGGAGGCAGAGGGAAGGAGGATGTGTTGACTGTTCCTGGCTGTCAATTTGACTACATCTGGAATGAACTGCAATCCAGAAATGGAGGGCACACTTGTGAGTGATTGTTTTGCTTGGTTTGAGGTGAGTGAATCCTCTTCTAGTCCCAACCTTTGGGGAAGGAAGACACAGGCCTTTAATCTGGACCACACCTTCTGCTGGAAGTCTGTCTAAGGACATGGAGGAGGAAGCCTTTGCTTGTTGCCTGCTTCCCATTGCCTGGCTAGCAAGTCCGTTTCTTCTCTAGCATTAGAGCCTGATCTTTGGAATTCCAGCGTAGACTGAAGACCAGCTGAGATATCCAGCCTTGGGGGCTGGATTCCTGAACTTTCCATCCACAGCTAGCCATTGTTGGATTAGCTGGACCACAGCCTATAAATCATTCCCACAAACCCCCTTTCTGTATATAGAGAGACTCGTTCTATAAGTTCTGTTACTCTAGAGAACCCCAACTGATACAGGGGCCTTGCCAAGTCTAGTTCACAAAGATTGGCAGAATGGGACACAGCTGACTTCTGCCTGAAATAAACTTGGTTTTTCAGAGAAGCTGGGGACAGGGTAGAAAGGAGTAAGAGTGGGTGAGTCTTGTCCCGCTAGGATATTTACATGTAGAAAACTGGGCACCTACACTGTCTACTGTCTAAGCCCTGTCACCTCATTACCAGAATCTCCCAAACTGGAAAGAAAGACTAGCAATTTCATGGTCAAATTCCAGGTCTAACAGCACAGGAGGAGCTCCTGCTTAAACCATCCATGTCCACATGGGCAGATTCAGGAAGGAAGGAGTGACTGACAGAACAGTCCCCTGGAAATTGATTTGCCTGACCTAGAAAAGTGACCAAGCCCTAGCCTTCTGAGAAGACTTCTTACTGGGAGAGAGTAAAAAATGCTTCCAGCATTGTAAGAGAGAAGTAAGAATTAGAGGAAAAGTTAAATTGCAAGTATAAACAACAATTGTAGTTTTTGTTCTTAATAAATGTCTCACAGATAAAGCATTAATGCAAAGGGAGTGAGGCATCCCTCCTGCCTTCTGAAGTGCTGGAAGAGGACACAGTGTGCTGTGACATCGCAAAGGCCTGATGAGGTGGTGACTGGTGACCATGGCAAGGCCCAGAAACATCGGGACCTCTTGAGGGCGATGCCAAAGTCATTTGAAATCATCACCAGGGAAGATCTGGGCTCCTGGCAGGCAACAGACACCATTAGAAGGGGCCAGAGCAGATAAGAAAGTAACTGATGGAGACCACCTGGCACCTGGCACAAACCACTCATGAGCAGAGTGCAATCTTTGAATACTTTTAAAAATAATTTCAGGGGTCAGTGTGAGACACTGACTGACCTGCAATAGCAAGTGGAGGTGCTGCATGAACGCCAGCAAAACCCAGGGATAGAAGCTGAGAAAGTCAACAGGAATTTCGCTGGCAACCTCACAAGGCATCTTTGGGTCAGAATTATGGAGTGATTAGGATTTTCCCTTTCCAAAAAAACTATTACATAGGACGACTACTGGTGACAATAATTTGTTGTGTTTTCAATGGATACAAGAGAGAAGTTTGAAAGTTCCCGACACACACACACACACACACACACCATGTGGACACACATGATAAATGTGTGAGGAGATGAATAGGCTAATTACCCTGACTAGAGCATCATCACATAATATACACCCACATCAAAGTATAGTGCTGTAGATCTATGCATACAATCAATTATTTTGTGTCAATTTAAATATTTTTAAAGGAAAAATTAATCACCAAGATCAAATTTCCAGGTCTGTTTTTGGAAGATGTTGGGAAATTTTCTACTACAGAAGGCAGAGAAAGGCAAACAACAGATAGAAACCAGTCAAGGATCTAAAACTGTTAGTGGATGAAGAGGGAGGGGAAGAAGGAGGGTCAGGCATTGTGGAAGCTGCCATCTGAAAAAATCAGACACCAAATTTAAGAAAAGAAGTCAGCAATCTTCAGGAGACCCATTTTAACCAGCAGAAAGACCAAATCGGGGAAGAAGGGCTGAGAGACAAAGGAATCGGAGGAGCTGGATACTCTTCAAGCAAACAGACCTGCAGGCACCGGGACAAGCCATCCCTAGGTGTGAGGGGACCAGCAGACAGCAGGTGCCAAGTTGGCTGCACACAGATCCCTGCAGAGACCTGAGAGGCAAATAGGGCCAGATTGCTACAGAAAAGCTTAAAGAAATAGTGCAATTATGTGCAGAGAAGAGAGACAAATTTTTAAAGACAGCTTTCCCAGAAAATGACAAATAGACTTTCCCCAGAAAAGCTCAGCTGAGAGTCTTTCAGAGGCAAACTGTGCCCGAGGCAGCATGAGAGGAGTCTGAGCCCCATTTCTGTCCTCACAGAATTAAAGTTTACTTCTCTGGAGATAAGAAATTGGCCCCTGGCTGCCTGCCTGGGCACAGGTACTACCTGGTCCCTTGGGTGAAAGCATGCTGCCTCCTGATTGCTGGGCTCTCAACTGCAAGCCACAGAAAGCAATGTGACCACATTAAGTAGGTTTTGTTTTGAGATATTGGTCACTTGACATACATTCTGGGGCATCTAGATAAGTAGAGCCCAACCGGGTCTGTTAGCAAGAAACCCTGCCGCTACCACCAACCTACATGCCGTAGCAAGCACCACAAAGACCCCCAAAATTCTGGCCATAGTGGCCCCAGAAAGCCCCAGCATCCTGCAGCCCAGTTAGGGTTCACCAGGGACTTGGAAATTTGGAGTGAGCAGTGTTCTTGTCCTTTCAGGAAAGCAGTGAAAGCCGGTCGTTACCATGTTCAACTTCAATTGCAGAAGACGGCCCATTGTCCCTAGGGGACCTAGAAGGTGGTGGATCCCCAGACGATGGCCAGGCCAAGAAAAGTAACAAGCATCCTACCACAGTGACACTCAGCCTCCCCTGCGACAGCAGAGGTCACATCCACCTTGTCATTGGCTGTCATTCCCCAGTTCTGTGGCCCTCCTCCCACCTCTCTGCCCATGGTATTTGGTACTTTTCTTAGCCATCACTGCATTTGGAGTGAGGTCTTGGTGGCAGCTGAGCAATTCTCCCTCCGTTGCCAGGAGGATGCAGGGGAGGGTCAGGGAGGGAAGCTGTCTCTCCTCTATGCCCAGGAGGACCTGCAGCTTCTGCCCTCCCTAGCTTGAAGGGGAGGAAACAGGCCTCATGAACATTCCCCAAAGTACAACTGTCCATCTGTTCCACTTGGATGTAATGGGGGTGTTCTTATTTTTTTCTTGCTTTAATCATTTGCTGCATTTTACTGGTGGTTTCCATGCTGTTTAAGCAGGTAATCGTCTAGTCCTTAAAAACCCTGGCACGATTTATCAGCGTCTGCTTGGCTTTCTGATGAGTGATCATAATAGCTGTGCTTGCTGGTGGCTCCTGTTTTTCATTTTAGATTTATCAAGGTCTGATTTAATTGCCATAAACAAGGAAAAACAAGATCAAATTAACAGATGAAATCATAGGGTTTCCGAGCTGATCCATATTAATGAGCTCTTACTTTTGTGATCTGGCTAATAATGACCCCAGACCTTGATAAAATTAGCCAAAAGGAAAACAAAACAAATCAAGACGCTGCAGTGTTTGCATGCTTCTAGGCTGGGAAGCCAGTAGACACTAAGATACTGAGAGACGCTTCCTCACTGGGGGTGGGGAGTGTCCCTGACCCGCACATTTGTACCTGTGTCCCCTTAGGACTAGCCCTGCCTGCCTGTCCTGCTAGCTTCTCACAGTGCCAGCTTCCCACCCCAGCACACACCCAAGCAGCATCCCTTGGTTATGCTCTGGATCGAGAAATCAGACACAATACAAGGCCCTCCTCCCGGGGAATCACGTCAGCCCTTTTAACAGGCTTGAAGCATTTTACATCCATAGGAAAACCACCTTTGAATTAGTGGTTTTGTTCTCTGAATTGGGCTTTATATTCATTCTAATCAAATTCCCTCTCACTCAGATAAGCATTAAATGTGGATCACATCACAGGCAGACACTTGCAATTCCCAGCCCGCCTTTGTTATGGAAATATTTCTCCCAGCCCCTGACTCTGGGAGGCTGCACATCGCCCAAATACACCCTTTCCACCCCTCTTTGCTAGCTTAGTCAACACCAGCACCATGTGCTAGAGAGGGGCTTGTTCAGGGTGAGAATTTTATTTCTGTAGAAACACGTGTCAGATTTTTCAAGGAGCCGGGAGGCATTATTCCTGGGAAGGGCTGGGGACTCAGGCTTGGAGCATGAAGACACATCTTCACTGTTATCCCGTAGGGTCCCACTGGATGACTCCCAACAAGACACTTAAATCGCCTCATTTTTTCCATCTGTACAATGGAGGTAATAAAAATAACTACCCCCACAAAGCACACATTGGTGGTTACACACAATTACACTAAACTTCCTAACACCAAAGCCACTTAAAATTGCTGTTTAGTCCATGTTTTATTATGAAATCTCTAAATAATAGTCTTTAAGTGAATATTTATTCTCTGTAGAGGTTCCCCCTCTGAGGTCTTCAGTACAGCTACTTAGAATCATCATAATAAAGAACTTAGAAAAGCAAACCCCCAGAGCAGGGGAGATGGTTCAGGGGTAAAAGCCCTTGTCTCACAAGACTGCCTAACCTGAGTTTGATCTGATCCCCAGGAACCACAGCCTCCAGGACTCCAGTAACAGTAAGGAACTGGAGAATGTGTGGTGGACATGCAGTCCCAGCACTCCAGACAAGGTGGGAGCTGGAGACAGACAGAAGGCTTGGGTCTGAAGCACAGACACAGAAACAAGTGACCCCCAGCTTAGAACCAGACATCAAATCATCCCGGGGCCCAAGGACCTGCGTTCAGAGCCTTCCAGTGAGGAATGGTAGCACAGTGAGGAAACACAGAACCAAAAGGAGACGGAAACCCAGCAGGGTAAACGTCAAATCCTGTCACTCACTCTCTCTCTTGTATGCAGCTCTCCTGGGCTGATGTCCCAGGGCTCTGGCATCTCCAGCATCTTGGGGTCTCCACTGCAATCCAGGCTCCACTTTGATTGTTCACACGGTGGCCTCTCGGGAGCTCAGTGTAACACGCCTGCCTTCAGTGGATATCCTTAACTTCAGAGGAAGATTCTACAATCTCTTTTCTCTTGTATCCTTCATAATGCCAAAGCTGGAACCACATGGTCCACACTGCCTGGTTGGCTGCCTGCTTGGGTTGGAGCCGGGCCCGCTTCTTGGATTACATTTATAACAGCATCCCTTTGTTGTTACTTTTTAGGGGCATAAAGTCCTTAGACCTTTTCCTTTCACATGTTTCAGGACTTGCTGGGTGGGTTCTTGCCCCACACACATCATTCCCTTTATCCTCCTTTACATCAGGCCTCTCTTTTAGCACAAGCCTTGACTCTGACATCAAATTTCCTGGTGTTCTTTCTCTCTTTCAACTGTACATTCTGTATTTCTTTTTGCCTTGCTTGCTCTTAGACCTGCATAAGAGTGATCACTAACAACCATGGGACACAGTGATCACTAACAACCATGGCACACAGTGATCACTAACAACCATGGGACACACAGTGATCACTAACAACCATGGCACACAGTGATCACTAACAACCATGGCACACAGTGATCATTAACAATCATGGGACAGAGCGATCACTAACAACCATGGGACAGAGTGATCACTAACAACCATGGGACCGAGTGATCACTAACAACCATGGGACACAGTGATCATTAACAACCATGGGATACAGTGATCACTAACAACCATGGCATACAATGATCACTAACAACCATGGAACAGAGTGATCACTAGTAACCATGGGACAGAGTGAGTATTAGGCTGTCCTGAAATCTCCTCTGCCAAAGAAATTAGTCCTAAACTCGTCAATTTAGCTTCAGGCAGATTCTTAGGACAAAGGCAGAAAGTGGCCACACTCTTGGGCAAAATGTCACAAGAATGGTCTCTAGCCCGGTTGTTAATACTGTTTCCCTCTGAAACCTCTTGACCTTGGTCTCCACAGTCCACATTGCTCTCAGCATAACTGTCTTCTAAGAATCTGCTAGGATGGCTCTTTGAGCCATGCTCATCGCGTTCAACTGCTTCTCTAGTTAAAAGTCCCAAAGTCGTCCACGTTTCTCCCCCAAACAGCATGGTCCGTCCTGTCACAGCAGTACCCACTTCCTGGTACCAACTTCTGTCTTTGTTACTTTTTCTACTGCTGTGGAAAAACACGACTGAGGCAACTTATAAAGGAAACAATTTAATTGGGCTTACAGTTTCAGGAGGTTAGAGTCAATGATGGTGGAGCCTAGGCACATGGCAGCAGGCTGCTGGAGCAGCTGCTGAGAGTTCACATCTTACGTGGAGAGGGCAGAGAGAGCATGCTCAGAACAACGAAAATATTTTGGAAACTCAAGGCCCACCTCCAGTGACATACCTCTTCCAACAAGGCCACACCTCCTCCAACAAGGCCACACCTCCTCCAACAAGGCCACACCTCCTCCAACAAGGCCATGCCTCCTC
>CABHPQ010159804.1:2769-18501 GCA_902168405.1 Peromyscus aztecus
ATCTATCTATCTATCTATCTATCTATCTATCTATCTATCTATCTATCAACTTTGCCACAATTTTAGGCTGAAATGTTTGTACCTCAATGTTTTTCTTCACTGTCAATAAATATTAAGACACCAACATTCTCAAGATCTTCCTTCACAACATCACTTTTTGATTCATTTATCATGTTATATACATGTGATTTCATCCAAGGCATCATGACTACAATAGACCAACTCCAAAACATGTAAAACACAATATTGACTGATACTGTCACCTGGCATTTATCACATTTACTGATTGATTTTGCACCAGTACTTATTAAAATGTTAGAACACTTTCTCTGAAGACTGAGTTTACAAATGATTTAAGTTCTAGTGTGATAATTAGGGAACAAATGAGAATCACTTTTGTGTTCAAGGAAGTCCAATCATAAACCATCTTAAGGAAATGCCTGCCCTTCAAAAGCTAACACTCAAAGCACTATAAATAATTACACAACAATCACAATTATTAGAGCTAATTGAATGTCAGGGGCAATTACAAGGTGCAAGAGGCTTTAGTCCTTTGTCCTTTCTCTTCCTCTTTCTCTTCCTTTGAGATAGGATCTCATTACATAGCCTAGGCCTGGAACTCACTATGTAGCCCAGGCTATCTTTGAACTCATGACCCTCCTGCCTCAGCCCCCTGAGTGCTGGGATCATGAGCCTGTTCCACCATGCCTGGCATTAGTTTCAGATATTATTTCAGTCAATACCTGCTCTGATGCTATTTTATAAAACACTAGAGCAGCAGTTCTCAACTTTGGGGTCACATATCAGACATCCTGCACATCAGATGTTTATATTACTATACACAACAGTAGCAAAATGTAGTTTTGAAGTGGCAATGAAATAATTTTATGGTTGGGGGTCACCACAACATGAGGAACTGTATTAAAGGGTCACAGCTTTACAAAGGTTGAGAATCACTGAATTAGAGAAATTCAGTTTGCATTCCAATGGGCATATTGGGGAAGCAGGTTTTCTCCCCATTATGATATTTTCGGCCATACCTGGCCGCAACCAGAGCTATGTTTTCAAAACAACTACACTTGTATATCACCCATTCTTTTATTATTGGGAAATTTATACCATATCTATTGTTTATAAAAACCTAATAAAACCTCTTAGTTAACTGTCAAATCATATGCATAATTATAGTCATTAGCTGCTTAACAATAAGGGTGTGTTCTGAGAAATACATCATCAGGTGATTACATCATAATGTGAACATCAGAGTTGACTACACAAATCTAGATGGTGTAGGTTACAATCTATATGGCTTCTTGATGTAATCAAGAGACAATAAACATGAGACCCTCTGTAAACCCACTGTCACATCTGCTGTCCATGGCTAACTGGAATGTCATTATTTGATGCATGACAGCACTACAGTTTATATTGTTTGCAGATATAAAGTTTGGTGACATAATATGCTCCATGCATTTATACACATATAAATATCAGCACAAGAAGATCTCTCCTAGTGTTATAATTAATAATGATTGCTTTATATGATGTGTCAAGGAAAAATGAAGTGCTTGAAAAATAATTTGTAGGGATCCCTTACGTTAGTGAGACTGCTTTGCAATAGGCAGCTCTGTATTTCTTTCTGCACAACTCGTGATGTATTTTAAATATGTAGTAAACATTTTAAACTTCACTTGATATGGCTATTTAGTAATATGTGCTGTGGTTAACTGTTTTAATATGTTGGATAGTAAAACCAAATGTAACAGTTCCAACATTTCTCGGGGGAGTGATTGGGGAGCAGACATATGTTATTCATCAGAGTTTGCAACAGAAATCTTAGAAATCAAGAAAAGTGAGGACCCAGGTAGGGAAACGAATTGCAAGCCACGGTAGAAAACAACTCGATAAAGCTCTCTGTTTTGTTCTGGCAGGCCTGAGACAAGAAAGGAAAGCAATCTTTAGTGGAAGCGCCTGAAACCTGCATGAGAATCCACAGGTTAGAACCAATAGACAAGGTGAAACCTTGCATGGATTTTTTTATTAATCCCAACGAGCTCCTTTAGCTGTATGTGTTGACTCTGTGGTCATGGGTTGGTACACTATCTATCACCTATAATAATGAACTAATATTTTTACTCATGTCTATGAAATTCAAAGGCCAATAATGGACTTACAGAATCACTCTTAGGGTTATTACCAAGCCAGAAGGAATGCTCAAGAGAAAGATTTGTAAAGTCTTGCAGTGTTTTTTAAATTGGAATGGTTTCCATAGGGACAGAAACATAGAGCAATGCATCATCTGAAATTTGATGTATTAGTGAGAGAAACCTATGAGATGAGAAAAGGATGCATACGTGATACTTAAAAGAAATCTCGAAGGAGAAATTCATATTACCTCCTCTTTTATTTTTCTCTAACAATTCTCTGTTTGAAAATGCCTCATATTTTACAAGAATTACCTTCCACAAACCTAAGCAAAAAGTTTAATAAATCACAGTAGACCTGCAAATATTTGTGTGTTCATATACGAGGAGTAACACTGTTTCTAGATGATTCCTGAAGTACTCTATCTGGTGGATCTCAGCTGCAAGTCTTGTGTTTCTGCAGGGACACATAAAGCCAAAGCTGAGAACCACCGCCCTAATAATAACTCTAGAATGAAAATCCAGAGACAGACTCCAGTCCAACTCCTGCACTGAACAGGATATTTGGGTGGTGATTTGAGGCAAAGCAGTTACCATTGGTTGTCTTGATTTCTTTGTGTGTAGAGTGAATATACGGGGGTAACTGCTGAGAACAGTTCCACTACTGAAGCACAGTAATATTTTGCCTTATGAATCCAAGGCATAAAAATCTAGGCAACTACAAAACCGTCAAAGAGTGTGCCTGGATTTATTGGAGAAAGCAACTCTATTAGTTACTTTTCCATTGCTATGGTAAAATACCATGACCAAATTTATAGAAGGAAGAGTTTGTTTGGGCTTACAGTTCCAGAGGGATAGGAGTCCATCACCACCACAGCTGGGAAGCAGGGCAGCAGGTAGACATGGCAGATGGAGCAGAATGCTGAGAGCCCCCATGAGGCTTTGAAACCTCAAAGGCCTTCCCTGGCAATATACTTCCTCCAGCAAGGCCACACACACCTTTTAGACCTTCCCAAACAGTATCACCAACTGGGAACCAAGGGTTCTAACACATGAACCTATGGAGGACATTCACATTCAAACCCTCACAACTGAAAAATGAAAAAAAAACATGGTGAAAATTATTTTATATATAACTTTGTCTTCGGTCCCAAATTGTGAAGATATTATCACAGAGAAAAGCTGGCACTTCAGGTATGCTTCACTGGAGCTGAGCTGCCAATGTTTGTGAAGAAATTATCACAGAGAAAGGTTAGCATTTTAGGTATACCTCATTGGAGCTGACATGCCCATGGTATGTTTATTAGACATAAAAGTTTATAGACTCTTACTTGTATATTCTTTGCTATCCCAGGGAGATATATATGAGTGTGCTTTTAACACTATAGTTTTATTACTTAGGATTATCAGCCAATACTGATGTCATCGCCTGGTATTACAACCAAATTCTGTCCCTAAGAAATCCTTTTTGGTCAGACTTGACTCAACAAAGGAATTCATTATTGATGCATAACAATGACACATTGGGCATCAGGCTCTATGTTGGGCACTTGGGACATTTTAGCTCATGGGTTTTGACTGCTACCTCTATGTGGATGCATTTAATTATGAAGAAGCTGAGAGTTTGTGAGGTTAAATGATCCACAATTACTGAGAGTCAGAACCTAGACCTATTTGCACCAAGTTCTTCAGAGTCTCAACACTTAATGCTACTGCTGCCCCAGGGTTTCTATGCTTGGAAAATTTAGAATAATGCCAAATTAAAAGATGTGTTCAATCAATACTGATAAATTGAAAATGTGACATAAGACACAGGACAATATATTATTCTAGCATTTGAAATAAAAACAATTCCAGTATTCTAAGTATAAAATGAGACATGTGGGTTATTACTTTACCTTAAAGTATATCGTTTTGCTTTAGAATTTCCTGCCAAGAATGTCTACAATGATAACTGTGGCAAATATAAGTTCCTACCTATTGTCCATTCCCACATTCCTTCTAACAGAAAGCTTACTTTGTTGTCTCTGGATGAAGCTTTCATGAAAACTACTAGTTCCCTAATGAAAATGATGGTGGGGTACAGATGCAACTAATAAGTGCCCTTCCCCTCTACCTTTCTTCCTTCTTATCTAACCCTTAGACAGGTGGTCTCTGGAGAATTCCCACCTCAAGACTACAGTGATGGAACTACAGCTTCAGGCCACTCAAGAAGACCATCTCTAATCTTTCAGAGAAAAGCAAATCCTCATTTGTTAGGTTCATCAAGTGCAATGTATCCTTAGGCACTGAGGCTAAAACCCCTAATCCCATATTATCACAAGGGAGCAAAATAAATTTAACTGTGCATTATACTATTTCTATAGTTTCACTGTGCCTCTTAAACCACAGAATTTTGAGATACTCAGAATTATTCATTCTCTCATTTTGCATTAAACTGAACTAAACAGACCTAGTGCCCTATGACCTTTAATTTAAAGGCACCATAAAAAAAACTCAGGGAAAATAAATGAATGAGCATGACAAAAACTAACCAAAAAGTTTATCCAAATTAGTTTTATGTATTAAAAGCCAATATGTTCATTTGCAGGAAAACAAGTAAAGACACTGTGTTAAGCTAAATAAGCTAAGCACGGGAAGACAAAAGACCTGAAAATAGAAGAGGGATTATTATAGAGGCAATGTGCTATGTGAGACTGAGTGGCAGAGGGTACACTTCTAGTGGAGGACAGAATACAAAGAAGAGTGGGCATAAACTACATTAAAACTCATTAATATGTACAACTAATGTGTTTTAATAACAGTTTCAAAGTGTGGTTTGCTCTAAAAGAATATGGAGGCTTTTCTTTCTTTTCTTTTTTTTTTTTTTTTTGACTCAGTGCTTTCTAAACAATGTCCCCTAGATCAGTGGTTTGCTCCTAACAGGCCACAGGCCTATCAAGCTACTGTCTTACCTCAGTCCACAGGTCAGCTTCGAGCCCAGAGTAGCTAATGCCTCCTAGGCCAGCTGCCTTGAACCACAACAGTCTGCCCACTCATGTCAGTACACCGTATGTCTTAGGGTATCTATTGCTGTGATGAAACACCAACCAGAAACAGCTTGGGGAAGAGAGGGTTTACTTCATTTTACAGTTGTAGTCCATCATGGTAGGAAGTCAGGGCAGGTTCCTGGAGGCAGGAACTGAAGCAGAGGCCATGGACTAATGCTGCTTACTGGATTGCTTCTCATGGTTTGCTCAGCCTTTCTTATACCATCTACCAGGAGTGACACACCACGCTCTATGGGATGGACCAACCCCCAACTATCATCAATCAAGAAAATGCTCCACAAGTCAATCTGGTGGGGGCATTTTCTCAATTAGGGTTCCTCCTTCCTAAATGACTCAAGATTGTGTCAAGTTGACAAAAAAAAAAAAAAAAAAAAACCTAACCAGCAAGCCATGCAAACATCTCTCTCCCTGTGTGCATCAGTTGTTAAGGTTTGAGGAGCTCAACCTATGTGACACACGCTAGCAAAATAATTATTTATTTACAACACCAAATGGACCCAAAACTAGTTCTCACACAGAACATCATTTTATGCTCATCAAAATCACAAGTGATCAATAAGGATCAAGGCTCAAGGCCAGGGAGCTGCCAGCTAGCACCACATTGCTAGGAAATGGCAGGGCCAGAACTTTTAAATCATGGATTTCTGCAATCAAACCTTCTGCTTTTTCCAGTACACCTCTCGGTAGGACAACATTCCAAGAGTACACTTCAAAATCTGCATTAAATTTCATTCTCTGAAGACAGTTCAAATGGATTTATTTTTCTTGTGGCTGGCAAGCGAACACTAAAGTATACAGAAACCCATATTCTCTTTGAACTTAGCAGGACTGAGGAAGCATAACACCAACCAGCATAAGCAGGCCGGGCCAGTTTTCTCCTTCCAGCTTCCCAGCTCCAACACCCAAAAGCCAATCCTGGATTTTTTGCATGAATAGCAAAGAGTTGCCCACCTCTCTAGAAATGTTCCTGGGAAGTACTCTTTAAAAGAGTGCAGATTAAAAAGAAAATAGCATCCTGCCATTGACCAACATGCCCAGCTTTTGTTTTGTTTTACCAATCACAGTTTCTTATCATCCCTCCCATACAAAGGAAGAATACAGAGACACAAAAGAGACGTCAAAAATAAATTACATAATGAATAGATAAAAGAAAATATGAATTTTAAACATGGGCAATTACTGTCAAGAGATATTATTGAAATAAGCAGAATTAAAGCTTGTTATGCTTGCTTCTAAAAGCCAGCCAACCAATAGACTCCTATGGCTATAAGTAATATTGTAATTTATTACAATGCAGAGAAAAGAGGATACATGCATAAAAACAGGGGTATGGCAGAAACGTCCAACTATGGAATAGTGATGGATGAAAAGCAAAGGCAATATCTAAACTATTAACCACAAGATTGGTTTTCTCTCCAGATGCTAATGGAATGGCTGGGCATACATGGCATGAAACAATGTGGGGAGCAAGCCTGAGCTACAGCATGCAATGGATGTGGCAGTTACATGGGCTTGAAGCAGGTTTTATACCTCATGTCTAAAGACATGGGTTTCATATTCACAAAACCTGGAGTCAAATGTTAGCTCTACTAATTAGCAACTGAGAAAAGGCAGCTTGGTGAAGCTTTTAACAGAGGAAACAGGCTATTTTGTTGTCCTATAAACAGGTAAGACGGTAAAATAGTTGATGCAGAATTCTTTTATTGATTACTTATTTTCAAAATTATTTTCATTAACTACAAAATATCCATCAGGAATTAAATAAAGTCTGCTACTCAGTGTCAAGAAAAGCAAGCCTATGCCTTGGAGTGCTATAAGCCCAGTTCTGACAACAGGCTCCCTGTGAAAGCCATTAACCTTGGTACAGCATACTATATATATTTTTTGGATACAGGTTGAAGTATCCATTCCTAACAGGACTCAATCACAATTACTACAATACTATGTGACTAAGTTTTCACTCTGATACACAAATGTTACATTTTCCTTAGCAGCATCTAAAAATATAAATCCTTCTTTTAGAATATTTGAATTTTCAATGACATTAATAAAGATATGTCCATACTAATAAACTACAAATTTATCTTGAGAACTATAGTCCTTTGGGTGTATTCAGAAGCTGAGAGAGAGAGAGAGAGAGAGAGAGAGAGAGAATGTGTGTGTGCACTCATGTGTATGTTTTCCAGTGACCAGTTCACATATGCAAAAGTAACACCTGTGCCACTTACAATAAATATTCAAAGTTAATATTGGTAAAAATATATGCTTGATATTGTAAAAGAAAGGTTTAAGCAAAACTAAAAATTGCACAACTTATTATTTTTTAATTTTTAAATTATGAGCTAACAATTTTTTCCTATACAAACATAAATTCACAGAAGTGTTTTCAAAGCAAGAAAATGCAATATCCTGAGCAAGTGTAAAGAAACTAATAAAAAATAAACTGCGGGGTCAATGAATACTTTGAGTGAATATTAAGAGAATATTCCTAGAGCATTCATTACTTTAGTTCCAACAATAAACTGTCAACATACAAATGTTATAAAGCCTACCCAAACAACTGTAATTAGAACACGCACACTAGCCTTGTTGTCTGTCTCGGGAATTGCTCATTTCAACATCATTTCCAATGAAATTCCCCTAGCATCCAAATTTACTTTAAATCAAAGCTCTGTTCTAAGCATTGTATAAACCATATTAAAACCATTCTAAGTCAATATTTATTTCAAGCCAAACAAACACACGTAATGGCAGATAGTGCTGTATTTAATGAAATGGCAACAAATTCCACAAGTTCTACTTGAGTAGATTATAAACTGGCAAGCAGGTTCCATTTGAGGCAAGGAAATGCTTCCCGTCTGTGGAAACTGAATGAAGTTTCCATCTCATCAGGGATTTGCTCTCCATAACCGGCCACAGGAAAGGTCAGAAGTGAGCACAAAATAAAACACACATGCATGGGACACTAAGATCTCCAGCACCATGGCCTGGATCAGAGATGTCTCCATACTTCCCTCAACGAGGCCCACAGGGGTCTAGAGGATGCATAATTGGCCTCACTTGAGCTTTTCTAAGCAGGGATGTCTACATACACATAAACACATACATACACACATGTGCAAATTAATGAAAGGAAACTTGGATTGCTTTAAAAGTATTCATGCTTTATGCATAGGCTTCAATAACTTCTAGGCATGACTTATAGCACTGAAATTAGCTTTACACAAATATAAACTATTGAAAGAGTCAATACACTACATGTGGATGCTTTCATGAGTGATAACGCAGCTCTTACTGGAGGTGGACCATTACAGTCTCTGATAATTGTAGATTCCCCCCAAACTAGCACAGCCTACTTTACTGGGAGGCTAGGGTGTCATTTGGGATAGTACTAATTAATTAAAATTCAAATGAAGTATAGCAGTCTCAAAATAATATTAAACTCCTGAAAATGGTGGTTTCTAATCCAAAGACACTGTAACACCTTACAAAACAATTTTTCTCTGAATATTTTGCTGTTTGACCAAGGCTTTGACACTAACAAACACGAATTCTGATAAGCACTTAGCAGACCATTCCACTACCACTACCAGAAAAGGAAACCACGGGAGAGACAGCTTGACCCTGCAGGTGGCTGGAGACAGTGGTCCCCTCCTCCTGTAAGTCCTTACTCAGAAGCCTGCCTTCTGTAGTCACAGGATATGTGTTCTATGCGGTGCTCCCCACTCACCTGTGATTTTCTGTAGCAAAGGCGACAACTCCGACTCCTCAGAGAGGACATGGGCCAATGCCTTCTTCACCCTTTCTTCAGCTTCACTCAGGTCCTTGTCCATCGTGAACTCTCCGGTGACAGAGTAAATGTATATGAGGAGGATTAGCAGGTCCTCGGGGCCGTAGTCATCGCTGGTTCTCTGGCTGGGGGACTTGATCATAGGTAGCAGCTGATTTAGCACACCAGTCCTGGTTGAATCCCCAAGGCTCTGAAACAACAGCAAGGACAGGAAGATATGTCAACCTTCCACAAAGACAGAACTTGGGTTCCAACTGGTTCAAAGATGGCTTGCAAAATCTGTATGGTACTCGTTGGCCACACTGTCTTTCATGTCTGTGTTTATTAATCCTGGCTAGAACACTGCAAGAAGTCTGGCATTAGAACTTTTATTCTGAAAAACCTGTTTGATAAAATGGCAAGTGAAGTCCCAGGCCCTTTGATAATGATCTTAGTGTGCCTTGAGCAAATAAGATGGTGATTTTTTAGAAATAAAATGTAAGTGGTTCAACAGGCAGGGCGTGGAGCTCAGTGGCAGAATGCTTAGGTAGCACACACAGGCCCCAGGTTTGAGCCCCAGCTTTGTGAGAAAATGTCAGCACTTCGAAAACTTGAAATCTAAATGAAAATGTCAAGTAAAACAATTTGAAAAACAAACCTGGCAGATTATCTATTCAAAGGAATGTGATGCTCCTTTAGCGGAATCTATATATTCAATCAGTGCTAAGGCTCCTTACCAGAATTTACATATTCAAATGAGTGCTGATACTCCTTTAAAGGAATCACTGTCTTACAGGATAGCCTTTCTGATATCTTCTATGTTGGCAAACATTGGTAAGAATATTTATAGCAACCAAAGGCCATTTCTTGCTAAATCTGACAAACAGAATAATGGCTCAAACTGGGCAATTTCACTGAGGATGCGTTCAAGATTTCTTTTGGTGAATTTGAAGGTAATTTACCATAACTTCTTTTCTTAAGATTTATTTGCTTGTTTGTTTGTTTGTTTGTTTGTTTGTTTGTTTATTATGTATACAGTACTCTGTCTGCATATATACCTGCAGGCCAGAAGAGGGTACCAGATCTCATTACAGATGGTGGTGAGCCATGATGTGGCTGCTGGGAATTGAACTCAGGACCTCTGGAAGAACAGCCAATGCTCTTAACTGCTGAGTCATCTCTCCAGCCCTCACCATAACTTTTTAATATATATTTTTAAATTTTCTTCACTTATTTTTATGGTGTTTTACTACATGTGTGTGCACTATGTGCATGCTGTGCCACAGAGGCAAGAGGGCATCTGATCCCCAGGGACTGGAGTGATAGATAGCTGTGAGCTTCCATGTGGGTGCTGGGAATCAAACCGAGGTCCTCTGGAAGAGTGGCAGTGCTCTAACCACTGAGCTATCTCTGTAATCTACCACCTCAAATTTAAAAAAAAAATGGTTTTAGTTCTTGTACCAACTTCTTAAATGACACTAAGAAGATACTTTCAGGATTCTTTACATGTGGTAAGAGTATTGCATAGCCGGAGTTACTGTGTCAAGGAACTACACATATCTTCAGCACGGATCTTGAAGTTTTAGGTAAATAGGTACTAATTTTTATATTCACATTAAAGGTCAAGTTATAAGAGCTTGAAACTTCCATCATTCATTTATAAATGCCCTGAACACCTACTACGTTGCATTATTCTAGTCCTGAGAAACAGAGCAGACACATTCTCTACACTCATAGTTTATGTCAAAGGGGAAAACACAATTGAAAAGCTGAGAAAGTAAATGCTGTGGTGCAGAATATGATGGTGAGTGCTACAGAGGAAAAGGGAGCAGGGAAGGGAGATGGAGAGACTGGACTTCAGGATCTTATCACTCTTCACATGGTAGACGCTATAGCAAGCGGACATGGAAACGGAGAAACCCTGCAGAGATGCTTTCTTTAAGCAGATAGATGCAAACAGTTGAAGGTAATTACAAGGAGAGGGCCACCCCAAAAGAGCTCTTCTAGCCACTTCCGCTCAAATTCAGACAGATCATGTCAAGGTAAGATTCAGAATTTTATTTTGTACATACAAAGACAGCTTTTACCATTTATTTCTAATATAATTATATGTTTGTGGCATATTATGCAAAAATAAAGTGCTAAGTCTTTGGACTGGATAAGATAAGAATGGAAAGGACAGAGATTTTACTAGCACATGGTAACAAGATATGGTTTACCAAGTAAAAGTATATTCACCCTTCACAGTACCAGGGGCAGAAAGGTCTGCAGGACCCCTAGGGCTGGTGTACAGCTCAGGGGTGGAGCCCCCCAGGGTGCCCAGTCACTTAAGGAAAGGAGCCATGTGGATGGCCGGTCCAGAGAGAGTCCCAGAGGCTGCAGCTTGCCTGCTTGCTTCTCACTCCATTGCCAGCTTCGTGGATGATGAGACGCAGATCCCTGCACTGCCTCCCATCCCATCTCCTAACAGTCAGGTGTAATACAATGTGTCTACCCTGCAGGAGCCCTGCACCCTCAGAGAAGAAAGCCTTGGAAACGATGGGTCTGAAGGGTGAGTCAGGGCAGGGGACTCATTTGTAAAGATGTACCTGCTAGCATCTGCCCCTCAGGCCTGCATTTTCAACTCTCTGGTCTATGACAAACGCTAGAGAGAGAAATCCCCCAGTAGAGACACAAGCATGACTTCCATTGTTCACACCAGCAAAATGACATTCGAAATATGCTTCAAGCATCCCAAGAAGGCAATAGTTGGTTTGATGCAAAGTCAAAAGCAGTGGGCAGTTACAAAGATGTGAGAATTATGGGAAAATAAAAATGCCCCATTTTGAAAACCTAATTCCAATTCTGACTGTTCTATTATGTAGTTCCTTAACATAGGATCTCTCCGTGTCTAAATGATATGATCTGATTAGAGCAGTGATTCTCAACTTGTGGGTCATGACACCCTTGGCAAACCTCTATCTCTAAAAATATTTACATTATGAGTCATCACAGTAACAAAAGTTCATTTATGAAGCAGCAACCAAAAAAATTATGATTGGGGTCAGCACAACATGAGGAACTGTGTTAAAGGGTCGTAGTATTAGGAAGGTTGAGAATCACTGGCCTAGAGGATGGCAGAGCAGGAAGGCACATTATTCCAGGCTCTCCATTTACTTTACTACAGAGAGCAGAGGGCAGTAAGTCATATTCTTAGTGTTACCTACTCAGTAAAATACAGACTGCCCCCCCCGCCCCCCAAAAAAGAAAAAAAGTAGCTTTACCACAGACAGGCAGAGAAGTTCAGAAATAACGTGAGAGTGTGTGTGAAGTAGGTGGGCTGATGTAGTTCAGCTCTGTTCCGTGGGGTGACCTAAGAACTACGGCACCACAGTGGCAATGGAGACACCCAGATCTAGTCTCTGCTGGTTTGCTTTGGTAAAAGAAACCAGGACTTTCCAGAGAGGTGACTGACACCAAGGCTATGGGAGGGAAACACAGGATGAGCCTGGAAGATCTTAGAGCCCCACCCCCCACCCCTACACAGAGATGAGGAATGTGTCAAAAGGATCCACGAGCCAATTGCAAGACTTCCCAGATGACCACTGTCGGGATGATTTTAAAAACAACATAAAGTAGCATTTTAATATAACCTAAAGTACACAAAAACATCCATCTGTTCATGTTGCCATAACTGTGGCTGAGCTAGGGCTAGAGGACAGCTCAGTCAATACAAGAGCCCAAGTTCAATCCCTAGAACCTGTTTAAAGAGGGAGGTGGATTCCCTGAAGTTAGAGGTGACTGAGCCACCTGACCTAGGTGCTAGCAACAGAACTTGAGTCCTCCAGAAAAGCAGCCAGCACTCTTAACCACTGACTATCTTTGCTAGCTTGTTGGTCAGTTTTTGATGCCTGCTTCTCCTCATAGGAAGAAAGATCAGCGATTCCCCAGACTGAAGCCTTCTTAAAGCAAAAGAAATAACTTCACAGGAGTAGCAGGAATGTGTGAATAAGGTGGCATTTGAAAGATCTGTGCCATAGGCTGCATGACCTTAGGGAAACCGTCTAATATTCCACATCTCAACTTCCCCATTTAGGAAATAAAAATGCCTGACTATTAGGTAGCCCCATTACACAGGCATGCATTTATATTAACACTGGCACAAATTGCTTCAACCACTCTGCTTCAAAAGTGAAGTAACCCCCCACAATAGGGCAGTCTTTATATAGACTCAAACATAACTGTTTTCTGAGGGCTAACTTTTCAGAACACATTTGATATCATTTAGGAATATACAACAATGGCCATACTTCACCAGGTTGTTCTGTGAACTTAACAAAAGCGAGTCACACAGCAGTGCCTGGCATGTGGCATCTTATTCCGTTACCACCACCCAGTGCCCTATGATCTCCTTTTCTACTCAGGACTAGTTAAGAAAGCTGGTATGGGAATGGCACATGTTCCAGGAAAGGACATTGGCAGTCTCGGAGGTGAGAGGAACAGTCTACAAACATGGAGTATAAAGATTCTATCATGGGACTTCACTTCACCAGCCAGTGAAAGGTCAAAGAAAATCAAATGTTACAAAATGCTGCTCTTGAAGGCGACGAGCACGGCAAACCATAGCCGAGGTGGAGGGCTTTAAAAAATGGCTTCTTTGTAAAGCAACCGGGATTAAGTTCCCCATTCACCTTTACATGAGCAGACCTACTAGTAGGAGGTAGAGGACCTGAGCTGTGGCTAGGGTGACAAAGCACCTTGTTATTTCTGCAGTCTGGGCTCTTGTTTTTCTTGAATCAGTCCCCAGCAACTCCATACAAAGGCCCTCTTTAAAAGGCATGCCCTTAGAAAAGCTGACTGTGAAGTCAAGAGCTGGTCTCTGTTCTGGCATGAGGACCATATTCCATATGGCAGCAGGCTGGTCCAGGCTGGCCCCACACCTGCTCATCGGAGAGCAGAACCTGCAGACACTCAGTGGAACTCTGAGCCACTAGCAGAGAACTCCTCTCAGCAATCCTCAGTCAGTGTGTGCAGGCTGGTGAAATATTACAATGGGTGTCTTTGAAAAGGGCCCAAATACCTTCTGTCTCCAAACAGCACCTGCCAGAATTAAAACCAGTCTGTTATTCTGGACAATTTTGAAAGAATCTGAATTTCCTTTTGTACAATTCAGGCAGAATGTAAAAATGTAAAATAATTCATTAATATGCCCAAATATCAACACATTATGCACATAGACACAAACACCAAATAAGTACATCATTTAACTAGTTGTAAAAGTAATTTTATACAACAAAGAACAAAGTGAGACACAGGCTACAAGGGACTCAGAGGTGAGTGGAAGGAGGAGTAAACAGCCACGTCCTACGAGAGTTCTCAACAGAGGTATCTACATTTGCTTTGGAAACACCCAGCTCCTGAGAGAGGCACACGCCAACTGGGTCTTAAAGAGCCCGCATCCAAAAGGAGGGAGGAACAAAGCTCTAGGAAATGAACCTAGGAAATCTAGAGGGCAGGATCCTTTCTTCAATAAACATTTCATGTACATCTACCAAGAAGGTAGGCTAGGCAGAACAATGCCCCCCTTCCTGGAGTCAGTGACTACGTTACCACATGGGGCAGACTTTGCAGATGTGACAAAGACTATGTGGTAGTCACTTCCATCACTGCAATCAAAAGGCCGTCCAGAAACGGCACAAAAGAGGACAGTTGTTACAGCTGATAGTTGCAGAGAGGCTTCCATGTTTGGTATATAAGAAAGCGTGAGAGCAGGAACAGTTCAGTCCCTGGCAGCGGCCTGAGGCAAAGGCTGTTCACATCATGGCAGACAGAAAGGAGGAACTCCAGCTGGACTGGGGCAGGTCTAACCTGTTCCTAGCGACCTACTTCTGCTAACACTAGCTGCACTGCCTTCAAATAGTGCCATGAGCTGAAGATCCAGATCTGAAGCAGGAGTCTGTTGGGGATATTCCAGTCGAATCATAAACTATTATGCCTGGTTTGAAAAAGAAAACGGTTTCCCAAAGAGACATTTTCCAAGGTCCAGATGCACAAGCACTCAGCAGCCTGGGGCTTTCAATATGTGAGGTCTTGCCCTTAAGAAACTTTCCGTATTTCCCCAGTGCAAAATATGCCCTTCTCTCTAATGCAGTAAAGTCTCACAGTTATAGCTGCATTACCCGTGCCCACAGCTGTAATTGTATTTATGTTCTTTTGCTTGCCAGGTGCCATGTTTTTAAAGTCATTCTGTTCTGTTTGTGGTTTGGACTCTCATTATAAACCAGGCAAAAAGTAGCAAACAATAACCATGCCACAGCATGAATATTATGTTTTGAAATCTTTATCTCCCAAATAAATTAGTCCATTATTTCTTCAATGTGGTCATATTCAAATTTTCAGGACATGGCAAAATATAGCCAGTTATTTGCCAGAAGGCCCAAATCCCAATAGGGTCCACATTCCCATCTGAAACTTCATGAGCAATCTTTACCATCTGCATTTCTATTGGTAGTCTGGTCTTCTGGATGCCCATCAGAACACCCCATTAAGAAAAGCTTCCAGGGACTGTAGAGATGACTCTGTGGTTTAAGAGCACTTGTTGCTTTTCCAGAGAACCTGAAATCAGTTTGCAGCACCCAAATCAGATGGCTCACAACCACCTGTAACTACTGTTCTAAGGAATGCAGTATCATCTTAGGGCTTCCTCAGTTCTGACACATGAGCACACACTCATACATATATACAACTCTCTCTCTCTCTCTCTCTCTCTCTCTCTCTCTCTCTCTCTCTC
>CABHPQ010159804.1:18901-53324 GCA_902168405.1 Peromyscus aztecus
ACACACACACACACACACACACACACACACACACACACACACAAATCTCAACAAAAGAAAATAGAAAAGTTTATAGCATCTTGGAGTTCCTCTAGCCTATATCTACAAACTCCTCCACACTTCTGAAAACCAGGTAAAACACCTAACTAGAACTACATGGTCATGTTTATCATAGCAGCAACCCTACAGGAGGAGCTTCTGTTATAGGCTAGTCACACTAGGCAGACAGGAAGCTGCAAAGGTAGGTTGGGACCCATGGTAGTTATAACCTTCAGAGGCCCACCCTAGTGTCTTCTTCCAACCAGGCTCTATGTCCTAAAGGTTCCATGTAGCTGGAGAGTTTTCTCTTCGGGTCCCACCAATCCCCGGCAGTCCCTTAGCCCACTTATAAAATAAACATACAGATGCTTATATTATTTAAACTGCTTGGCCATTAGCTCAGGCCTATCATTGTCTAGCTCTTACTCTTATATTCAGCCCATTTCTATTAATCTATACTTTGCCACGTGGCTCGTGGCTTACTGGTACCTTACATCTTCCTTGTCCTGGAGGCAGCTGCAGGCAGTCTCTCCCTTCCCTTCCTGTTCCCTCAATTCTCCTCTCTGTTAGTCCCGCCTATACTTCCTGTCTGGCTATTGGCCAATCAGTGTTTTATTTATTAACACATTTGCCATACAGAACATCCCACAGCAGTTCCACAATTTTCAAAACAGCACCACAAGCTGAGGCCTCCTCATGAAAAACAAGAGCCTGTGCGGGCATTGTAAGGTCAAGCTCTAACACTACAGATCTTGAGATGTGGCAACGATCACACATTATTTGAGTAGGTCCAACCTAATCTACAGGACTTCTTAAAGGTGGAGGTCTTTAAGAGGTTGTGTTGTAAGACTAGGCCCCTTAGGAGTGAGACTGATGCCATTATAAAAGGCTCACACCTGGCTCTTGCAACGTCCATCATAGCATGACGCAGCAAGAAGGTCCTTCACAGATGCTAATACCTGGTACCAGACTTTGCAGGTTCCATAATTTTGAACCTGTACCAAATTCTACTCATTATCTTACCCAGGGTTAATTATTCCATTGTATTAGCACAAAATGAACTAAAACATAGGAATCAATAAAACAATTGTCAAATGATTAGATGGACGAGCAAGAGCCAGCATGAATAGATACCTCAGTGGTATTCATTTCATCTCTGTCCTTAGGGAACATTGAGAGTCTTCAGGGAAATGATAGAAAGGAAAGACATAGAGTGGCCAGAATTCAAACTCATGTAATTTGTCTGTTACTAGTCAGCCCGGAATCATGACGTCTGAGAAGCCAACATTCATCAGGTACCTGATTAAACAGGCTTTCTAAGTGGGATCCAGAGTCTCCTGGGGTCCCAGAGACTCTTTCAAGAGGCCCAGGAGTTCAAACGTACTTTTATAATAATACCAAGGCATTTCTTACCTTATTCTTTGAGTACACAATGGCACTAACAACATAAATGTACGGTGAATTAAAATTGATGAACTTGGACTGGGTAATAAACATCTGTAATCTCAGTCCTTGAGAGACTCAAGCAGGAAGTGGGGGAGTGGAGAAGGAAGAGGTGGAGAAGGAAGAGAAGAGACTTCAACCATATTTTTAACAGTGTATATGACAAAATGAAAATGATGCATAAGCCAGTCCTTCTGTACAATGACTTTTCTTTTTTCTTTTTTCTTTTCTTTTCTTTTTTTTTTTTTTTTGGTTTTTTGAGACACAGTTTCTCTGTGTAGCTTTGCGCCTTTTCCTGGAACTAACTTTGGAGACCAGGCTGGCCTCGAACTCACAGAGATCCGCGTGCCTCTGCCTCCCAAGTGCTGGGATTAAAGGCGTGCGCCACCAACGCCCGGCACAATGACTTTTCTCTAGGCAAAGCATTTTGCAAAGGATGAAGTGGGAACTGAACTAATCACTGGTCTTGTGCAATACCGTTGTTCTTGGAATAATGGCAGAGATGGCACTTACTAAGACTGGGGCATTTGGCAAACAACTAATCAAGTGAAGTGCTGGGTACGGTGGCAGATGCCTATAATGCCAGCTCCTATGAAGCTGAGGCAGGAGTAATGCAAATCTAAAACTGGCCTACAACACACAGCAAGTACAAGGCCAGCATGGGCTCCAGCAGGACCTTGAATCAAGGGGAAAAACATCAAGATGAAAACAACTGATAAGGTTCTTAGCTTCTAAGCGAAACTTCCAATTTTGGAAACCATCTACCTGCTATTGCCAGATTCTCTATTCTTACTGATTTTTCTGATCAGTCAGTGGTGACATTAAAATGTGAATTTTGTTTTTCAAAATTGCACAATAAAATGTATGAACATTTGTAAGGTCTATAACTGTTAGGGAACCAAAGCTTCTAAAATCAGGCATAGGGAAAAAAGTCAATCCAAAATATAGGCCAGTGGTTTATTTTATTTTTAAAAAAAGATTTTTAGTTAATTTTATTTTCTGTGCATTGGTATTTTGCCTGTATTCACGTCTGTGTGAGGTGTTGGATCCCCCGGAACTATAGTTACAGACAGTCATGAGTTGCCATGTGGGTGCTGGGATTGAACCTGGATCCTCTGGAAGAGCAGTCAATGCTCTTAACTGCTGATCTCACTGATACGTCTTCCACTTCTACATTACAATTTCAAGAAGTCAGTACTTGCAGAGTTTAAATATAGTATCAAAAATAATATCCACAAACACCTGGAAGAGCTGTCAAACATTCCTTTTCCAAGGACTCTGTTCTTACACGCTCTCCAAAGTGGCATCTGGCAGCCAGTAAACGGGGACAAATGAGTGTCTGGCTGGTTTCTATCAGCAGAGATTTAAAATTTGAAAACATAACACAAACCAATGACATTCTCACTTATTGTTTTTTGTTGTTGTTGTTGTTGTTGTTGTTTTTAAAAAATAGTTACTGCTGTCCTGGAACTAACTGTGTAGACCAGAGTGGTCTCGAACTCACAGAGATCCACCTGTCTCTGCTTGCCAAGTGCTGGGATTAAAGGCGTGTGCCCCAACAGGTGGTTGGGCCTCTAATTTTAAAGTAACAAATGGAAATTTTTAAATTTTCTGTTTTAACAACCAACACAGTCAATATTATATTTAATAATTGGAGTAACATTCTAAAGAAAATTCATCTTTTCTATTCTTCTTCCCTTCCTCATAAGTTACATGGTACGTCAGCGTCGCCATGTTCTTAGAGAAGAGGGCCAAGCAGCACGATAAAAAGAAAATGGATTTCCTGGGTCAGAGTTTCTCAAACGCAGCATGTATATAAACAACCTGGGACTCCTGCTAAATTCGTCAGGTCTGGGACGGAGCCTGGTGAGGCTGTCTCTCTAACAAGTTTCCAGATGGATTTCAATGTCATTTGTTCATCCATGGATCCCATTAGTTGGGTGGCATCTATAATGGGCCACTTGACTCTTTCTAGACTACAGCACAAAAGTGAAATAAAGAATCCTGCTCAAGTCACTGTGTGGTGTCTTTTAGTTCAGTACCCTACCACTGACTGCTACCTATTAAAATTGACAGAGGTATCAGCTCTATATTGACAAATGCATCAGCTCTACTCTATCTAATTCCCCACCCCCCTCCCCACCCTGCTGCAAACCCAGCCAACAGCCTATTGGACTTCTCCTGGACTTGTAACCAGCAAATTTAATTCAACAGATCTAAGCTAAACTCTTGCCCTCACACACTGTGGTTTAACCTTCTGAACCATTTCCATTGGCCCCTGTGTCTGCACGTGCTCATCTCTTTATACACAATGTGTTTCTCCTTTTCCTCATTTTCTCCCAAGCTCCAGCTCAAGCACTACCATCTCTGACCTCTCTGGTTTTGAGTTAAACGCCCCTTCTGACCTGCTCTTGGGGCTCTTTGTCCCTATGCTGCTGTGTGGTGCCATCATCCTCCCAAGTTAGAAATTCAGCCTGTACTGGAGTTCTTTCTCCCTTGTCGCTGCCACATCAAATCAGTCAGTGAGTGCTGAGGAGTTTATGTATGCAGCCTGTCTCCTCTGTTCCTTCTCCTGCTGCCCACGTTGCAACTATCATTCCTCTCAGCCATGAGCTAACTCATTCTATAAAAAAAACCATGGAGTTCTTAGACTTATTTAATAGCATGCATGCCTTTTACCTTCTTGGCCCTAATTAACTGTTCAGCCCATCCATCATGAATCTTTTCCTCACAGATTGTGGTTTAACCTTCTCACCCACTTCCACTTGCCTCTCTGTGTTTACACATGCTTATCTCTTTGTATAGAATGTACTTTTCCTTTTTCTTCAGTTGGTCTCAAGCTTCAACTCAAATACTATCTTTCCTAACCTCTGCTTTTGAGTTAAATGTGTTCAGTTTATGATCCTAGAGATGCTTTTAGGTCTTCTTAGGTCCTTTTACCCTGAACTTCATTACCTATCTCCAGTTGCGTTCTAAGATAAAAAAAAAAAAACAACCATAAAATAAGCATACAAATGTAGACTATTTCAGTCCTCCTAACTGCCCTAAATCATAGGTAGTACTATTTCAGAAGATCCAGGATGTCAGGTATGAGCTGGTTTGTGTGTATGGCAGATGCATGTGTATGTACTTGTACGTATGCACATTTGTGTGCCAGTGATGTGGACTTGGAGGCAAGAAGTGGCCGCTGTCTTCCTCAGTCATTCTCTGACCACCCCACCCCCTGCTTTTCTTTTCTTTTTTTTTTTTTTGAAACAGGGTCTCCCACTTAACTTGGAGCTTGCTGATTGGCCAGATTGACTGACGAGCAAATCTCTAGGAATGCTATTTCTGCCTCCCCCATGGTAGAAATAGAAGGAAGGCCAGCTTTTTACATGGGTCACAGGGCTCCAAACTCAGCTCCTCATGCTTGTGCAGCAAGTACTTTACCGCCTGGGCCATCCTCTCAACCCTGAACTGGGATCTAGCCCACCACTGTCCGGCCCACATTTCTTCTCCAGTGTTCCCCAGTCACAGAGAGAGCAAAGTTTGTGGGAAAAGAGAATCTAGACCCTTGGGAAAGGAAAGGTTGCTCCAATGATTTGAGCTAAAACAAACAGTCAAAGGAGACCAACTCATGAGACAATAGATGAATCATAAAGTTAAGTGCAGCAGGAGATGACTATAAGCCAGCAGAGGTGAGACATTGACCTATGGTTCCCTAGAGCCCCTTGGCAAGGCACATGACTAGCTGTAGAGCCTTAATCAAGATGGTTCTGGATTTAAACATTAAAGTGGACTGTGACTATGCCATGTTTACCTCACTCCCTAGCCCTAGTTACAAGCAGCTAGAGTCATTCAAAAGCACCTCAGACAGAAGACAGATCTGGTTCCGAGTTCTATCATATAACAACATACAACTTGTGCTTTATAAACAGCACAGAGTTCTACATGTCAAGTCAGCAAGATAATTCAATATGGAAAGACACTTGCTACCAAGCCTGATGGTTCACATTTGATCCCTTGAACCCACATGGTGAAAAGAGATAACCTATTCCCACAAGTTGTGCTCTGACCTCTACCAGTGTGCCATGGTACATGCTCTATCTCTTCCTCCCTTTCCCTCTCCACCTCACCTCTCTCTCTCACACACACACAATGAATAAAGAAAATGAAATAAATAAATAAATGAATAAATGCACAGTGTTCATTGTGTGCTTACCAGTATGTGAAAAAGAATGTACTGCACTGAAGAGGTATGCACAAAAAGGAACCTAATTCTGAAGTCAGAAAACAGGATAGCAATGGTCTCTAAAAGCAGCTCATTTCAATGTGGTAGACTACGACTATGGCAGGAGCCTAAAATGGAAAGAAGCAGGATGAGTGCTTGTGGGAAGGACACAAGGAAAAGTGACTGCTAGACCTTGCCAAGCCAGGATAGGACAGTCTTTCAAATTTTCTTGTTTCTGAAAATGCTCTGTCAGATATTCTAGACCTATAGCCAAAGTTGGATGCCCCAACACTGCAGAGAAACATTGGGTGACTGTCCAGGCATCAGCTGTTTCTGTCATTTCATGCATTTTTAGGAAGCTGCTTGCTTGCACTTCCTGCTTGCTCAGGTAATATTATTTTCCTCCTCAGATCTTGGATGGGGTTGAAGACTAGACAGTTATAGTTACTATCCTCTCATATCTTAGCTAAGGTCATATTATGTACAAGACTTAGACTCTTCAGAATAGGACAGCTATTGGATTAATCTCTGTAATTTGCCGATTACCTACGGTCTGGACATTTAGAATGTGTTTCTTGCTTGATGTTGTTCTTGTAGGTTGTAGTTCCTTTTTTATGTTATTACCTTTTTCTTTCTTCTGTACAATACTTGAAATTGTTCCTATTATGCATAGTTTTGTATTAGGATTAGAACTGTAGCTGGAGAGTTTTCTCTCCAGGTCCCGCCAAGCCCCGGCAGTCTGACAGCCCATTTATAAAATAAACACACAGATGCTTATACTACTTAAACTGTTTGACCTAATGGCTCAGGCTTCTAGCTATCTAGTTCTTACATCTTAAATTAATCCATTTCTATAATTCTATACCTTGCCATGTGGCTCGTGGCTTACCAGCATCTTCACATGCTGCTTGTCATGCCAGCGGCTGTCAGTGTCTCCCTCTGTCTTCTTGTTCTCTCAATTCTCCTCTCTGTTAGTCCCGCCTATACTTCCTGCCTGACTACTGGCCAATCAGTGTTTTATTTATTGACCAGTCAGAGCAACACATTTGACATACAGACCATCCCACAGCATTAGAACCTTCTAATTTAGACAAAAAAGGGGAAGTGTTGTGGGAATTCGATCCATTCAGTCAATGGCTTTGGGGTAACAAGCCCTAGGGTGTGATCTTGTCTGCATACATGACTGCTGAAGAGCTGAGGGAGAGGAGTCGAGTGCTCTCTTTTGGGTGGTTGAATCAGGAGCAAGCAACAGCTTGTGGTTAGTTCTCATCATTCATGGGCAGAACATCAGGACAACAACAGCTGGATCAGCAGTGGTGTCTACTCTTCTGTTTCGTGAGTATACCTTATTTGATTTCTTTCCATAATAAATTTTACCTGGTCCATCGCATCAGTGTCTCACTTCAGATGAGTCATACCAATGAGGCACAAGCTGTCTGGACAGGCTCAATGCTCTTAGGCAGCGAAGTGGAAGGATGGTGAGAGATGAGGAAAAGAGCAGATACCCCAGGACTGCTTAGTCAGCTGGTTGCTAGAACTTTTGCTTTTCTTCTGAGATAAATTCACAGGAATTTTGAGCAGAGAATTGCTGTGATCTGATCTGTTTTAAAGATTATCACTCAGGGTGCAAGGAAGAGAATAGAGCATGGAGAGATGGGGTAGAAGCAGGAAGATAGGAACAAATTCAACAATGCAAGTGAGAAAAGCTGAGGCCTGAGCCAAGGCAGGAGCACTAAAGGTAGTGTCACCATTGGACTGGGAAGCCCCTTGACTCTCATGCCAACACAGTGTGCTGATGGGCTGATAATGGAGAAGGTTCAGAGCTACTTTAACATTTTTACATAAAGGATCATAGAAGGAGGTGGTTCAGAGGAAACGGCAGAAAGGACAGAATGTTTAGAAAGGGGGATGTTTAATTAAGTACAGGGCTAGAGTGATAAAAATAATGGCATGAGCAAGAGTCAAGAGCAGGCCGGGTGGTGGTGGTGCACACTTTTAATCCCAGCACTCGGGAGGCAGAGGTAGGCAGATCTTTGTGAGTTCGAGGCCAGCCTGGTCTACAAAGTGAGTTCCAGGAAAGGAACAAAGCTACACAGAGAAACCCTGTCTGAAAAACCAAAAAGAGTCAAGAGCAGCACACAGAAGATGTAACAGAGTGGAAAGCAGATGCAAACACAGGGAGGGCGACCTCACAGCATGAGGGTTTGCCTAAATTTAACCTCTGTTTAGGGATTTGGAACTAACTGGTTTTCTGCGCCTGCAGAATAGATGATTCTGAGGGACTGAGAAACAGTGATGTCCTTGTGGTTGTAAAAACAGGTTCCACAAGCTTTCTCTCCTATTAAAAATGCCCAGAGGTGAGCTTGGTGACAGACACCTTTAGTCTCCATGCTACAGAGGCAGATGCAGGAGGATGTCTGTGAGTCTGAGGCTACCAGGTCTACTGTGGAAGCCCATTCTCGGGTTCCTCGTGGCTTTACCCAGCAGGTCTGCATAGAGAATGATTAGGACCACGGGCCTGAGTGCAGGTGTCTGAGATGGTCTGCACTTGGCTGTGCTGGGGGAGGAGGTCATTTGCTCCACCCCCTTGGTGTCTCTATAAAAACCCTGGGGCAGAGACAGTCGGGGCCCATTGGAAAAGGTTCCAGGCCCTCTTGAGGCTATCCTTTATTTTCTATCTGTTTATCTCCGCGATATTCTCCGCAATAAATCCTTCTATCTAATATTTCCTGCTGCTCACACTCAAGAAAACTCTGGGAAGCTGTGGGGTTGGTGGGTAAATGCCGCACAGTCTACACGGTGAGTTCTAGGCCAGCCAGGAACACATAGTGAGACCCTGTCTCAAAAAATCAAACTCGCCCCCCAAATGCCCCTGAGGAAAATGTAAGGTAGTCACATAATGGAATACAACACCACAGTGAGAACGAATCATCTGTACTAGAAAGCAAAGGCAAATATAAACCTCAAAATAAAACATTGCAAAGTCAGAAAAATAACATTTGTATTATCCTCTTTATGTAAATTATAGAAACCATGGGAAAGTAATCTGTTTTTAGCAATACTGCCCCATGATAAGAAGGAGTGGGTGGGGGCGGGGGAAGGCAGGCCTTCCAGGGCTGCTGATAACTATCCAGGCCGATCTGGGTAGTGATTACACAGCTGTCTTTGCTTAGTAAAAATTCATCGAGCTGTACATTTCAATATTATATTTTACCTCAATATGTTTTTAAAATGCCATTACACCAGGCCATGCTTCCTGCATCCTGGGAAGAACAGAGCCATCCACTTAGAGTTCTTATTACAAATTAGCATTTCTCCAAAGCAAGAGCAGGAAAACATAAAACGTTTACAGGTTTCAAGACATCTCCCTGGGACACTTGTACCTTTGGCTAAGGGGACAGGGAAAGGCCCTGATTTCGGGGAAAGATGGAAAGAACGACTTCAATGGCTGTTCAGTTTAAAACACGCAGATGTTTCAAGGGGGATAGGTATGTTTTTGTAATGTTTTCTCCATCTCTTGGGAAATGATGTGATGCTGTGCTCCAACGGAGCTGTCCAGTTAAGCGGCTATTTTCTGTAAACAGGCCAGCAGAGCCTTAAGCTGCATGAAATGAGGGGCAGGGGACTTCTGAGAGCACCACAGAGCACCAGGGGGATTTGGAAAGTGTTCATCCAACAAAACCACCAACCATTTGTCTCTATCTGGCCACCTTTAATGATTTAAGAGCTCTGTGTCATGTTATCATCAATCTATTACCACGATGGAACAGCTCTCAGAACTGGGAATTTTTAAATGCAACTATCCGTGACCTAAATTTCCTGCTGGTCCTGTCGGCCCCAGGTTAGGCCTGTTTGTCTATCATCAGGGGAATCAATATAAATAATAAAGGCAGGTCAGTGTTCGACTTTTCAAAGCCTCACTAAGAAACACTAAATCACACTCCTGTAATAGGTACCAGTTCAGTGTGTCCACTCTTGGCTTGAACTATTGGTAGATTCTGTCCCAATTATAAAATATCCCACAGATGGTTGTGAGCCATCATGTAGGTGTTGGGAATCAAACCCAGGTCTTTTAGAACAGCAGACAGTGCTCCTAACTGCTGAGCCATCTCTCCCTCCCCTTGCCTGCTTTTTTAATATGGCCAAGAAAGAATCCCATAACTCTTAGCATGCAGCAGAAATGACATGAGTTTGAGTTTTGACAACCTAAGAGATATCTGAAAACATAAAATATGAATGTTAGCTATCTCCATGAAGAATGTGATAATGAATTCTTCAGCCTGTGTGGTATGTGACTTCCAGGATTCTCAGGGCAAGGCTAAGAGAGCAAACGCTTGGGGAAGATGGGAAAATACTGGTGAGGGGCAATGGGAGAGCCGCCACCTTGAGACCTGTTTCTGTGCACTTCACATCCCACACTGGAGCAAGGAGAATGGCCCCTTGGTGGCCAAGGCCTGGGCTCCCTTAGGCGAGTGACTTCTCAGGAACAGAACGCTGTTGCTCACATTCACGACCTCCAGCTCGGGTGCGGGGTGCAGTTGGCAGGGTCGCAGAGTAGATCTACTGAATGATGGGACAGAGGCCAGAGGCAAACCATGAAGTCGGCAGTTTGCCCACAGTCCCTGCTCTCCATTCTGACTTTGCTCCTTTCTGGACTCTACTCAGAACTCACCAGGTTCTCCCTGGACTCAGCAAATCAAGCAATTCCTCCTCTAAGACACGGCTGTCTAGAAGGCCAAACTCTTCCAAGGCAAAACTGCACTTAAAAAGAGAGGCGGCACCCAGAGAGGAAGCAAGCTGACTCCTTGGTGGCTGAATTTCTGATTTAATGGTAACTGGGAAGCATTTTGGCATAGAAATTATTTCTGGGTTTCCTCAAATTAGATTTTACAGAAATTAACTGAAGGGCTCTTAGTATCGTTCTCCTATTTTTAAAGTGCACTGATACAAATTTAGAAGGTAGATTTCCTATTTCTGTAAAGGAATGATACCAAAGGCTATAATTCAAGCTACTGCACAGCATTTAAATCTCAGGGTCTCAAGTTCTTGCACAGTACCTCACTCCTCACCAGGCTCTGGTGGGAAATAAAGAAGATGAGCCCTCAGCTTTAAAGTGTGTGTGCTTGCTTTAGCACTGCCATGACTACGATTTGATTACCTTGCTCTCCAAAGGGAGGCTCCTATTTGGAGAGGGCTGGTGAACTGGATGTATTTCCACACCCTCAACTCCCCCGCTACACACACACACACACACCCCACACCCCAAGACTGGTTAATGGGATACTTCAGTCAAGGAGGTGCTGCTCTACCCCATCCCAGCACTGCCCACTCTTTCAGGCTGCCCGGGGAACAACTTGGACACGGATGAATAACATTACAAAGCAAGGAGCCTGATGCCAACTGATCCCATGGAGCCTCTGGCTTTCTTCCTGGCCATGTAGAGACACCAGAGGTTCCAGCACAAGTAAGGATGGATAGTAGTTCTTGTGACAAGCTTTAAAAACAATGAGACCTCGGGGAGACAGGCATGATCTGAACGATACATTCCCAGCAGAGCTCTGCCCCTGTACACTGGCGAGAACAGCGACAATACGCAGGTCCCTTCAGGGTTCTCTCACGGCTGCACAACCGTGGTGTGCCTCGTGTGCCATGCACGTTCAGAGATGCAGGCCTTCGGATTTGCTTTCCCCTTCCTCTATGACTTTCCGTCTCCCTCACCCTGTGACATCAGGATTATGCCGGCATTTCCTTTAAAGTAGTTCCATATAAAATCTGCCATCGACTCTATTTCCTAAGAAAATGAGAAAAAGACACTGAGAGACCACAAAAGCAAATTACATAAGAGGAAGAATGCCAGAGTCCCAGAACTGTTTGATTGATAGGTGTTTATTGTTATAAAATTTCCTCTTAGAACTACTTTTGCTGTGTCTTACAATTTTTATTTTGGTGTTTGCTCAATTGTATTTGTCTCAAAATATTTTTTTTTACCCATTCATTGTTCAGGAGCATGTTGTCTAATTTCCACATATTTGTTAATTTTCCAAAAAGTCTTCTGTTATTGATTTTCATGCCGTTGTAACTTCAATCTTTTTTTATTCATATATTTCTGTGGCCTTTTAAGTGACTTATCCAGCTGAGCCAGCATGCCAACCCTAAAATATATTCTAATAGGAGTTCCAGAATTTAAAAAATAGAGAAGAAACACACTGGATAAGATAATACATGTAAATTTCTAGGCTTGGTTAAAAGCATAAAACACTAGATACAGGATGTACAACACCAGATACAGGATATACCAAGTAGGGTGAACATTAAAAAAAAAATCCAGAATTAAACATTACAAAACTAAAAAAAAAGTATTAAAAATAAAAACAGGAGGAGAAAGAAGAGAAGGAAAGGGCCATACATACAAAAGTCTGAAGAGCAATTTAATATGAATCACACACAAAGAAATTAGCATTCTAATGCTGCAATTGTCTCACCAACAGCAGATGGACACAATGGAATCAATAGTCAAAGTGCTGGGCTAGGAAGATGGAGCGGATAAAGCATTTGCTGAGCAAGCATAAGGACCAAAGCTTTGACCCCTAGAACCCATGCAGAGCCAGATGTGGTTGTGTGTATGTATCTGCAATCCTTCACTCCTACAGCATGATGCGGGGTGGACACAGGAGGACCCATGACAGCCCCTGAGCCGGTTATCTTGGTTTATGTGGTGGTGAACAACGGAGATCCTGACTCAAACAAGGTGAGAGGTGAAGGCTGACACCCAAGCTTGTCCTCTGACTTCCACATATGTGCCATGGCATATGCATCACACACACCCACACCCACACACACCCACACCCCCCCCCCACACACACACACACAAGAAAAATGTCAAAGCCCTGGTTATCTTTGAGTCCCTAGCTTCTACTATAACACTAAGTATACCCTAACACACACCGAAAATGTTGGTGGAATAAATTAACTGTATTCTCCATCTCCACTTCAATCAACTGATTAAATCAGACATTTGGAAGAATAAAATGAGACTCACATTAATGAAGTCTGAAATTGGTTTATTTCCTCACTTTGTTAGAATTCTGGGATTTTGATGGGGGTGTGCGGTAAATTCACCACAAAGTTAGAAACATCTGCCGACATGAAACAGTGAGTCCCCACCCCCCCCATCTCACCCTACGTCCCCAGTAAAAAGAAATGCCTTTTATTCAGTAAAGTTAGCATGGAGAGTTCTGAGCATAATAAAGATTCCTATCAGCCATGCAAACGCTGCTGCCCACACAGCACAGCACACACAACGTTGTACTTATTTGCTGCAGACCATGGTGACTGCAGACAGCCTCACTCCGATTTCAGCTTACTCTGGGGTTTCCTATTCTGCTGACTCCAGCTAACACTTCCCCCATAATGGCTGCATATTTTAGCCATTTCCATGGGATTTCACAGGAGTTTGAACTGAAATATAGAAACTCATAAGCTGCCCTAAACAAACAGAGAAACACTTAAATCACTCTTAGAGTTAATAACTTTTCCACTTAAAAGCAAACATTATTAGAAAAGAAATATATTTTTTTCTTAAAACTATGTAATAAGATACATTATAGCTTGCTTCAAGTTTTTGAGTTTCCTGTCTTTAGAATGAAAATGCTGGGTGTACAAATTCACTTAATACAAAAACCATGTAATCCAAATTGTTAAAATATAACTAAAATCCTACTAAATTTACCTTTCCCCTGTATGTGTAATAAGAGTGAACAGCGTTTTAATGTGAGTCATTTGTGAGTTTGTACAACTCTGTACTAGTGAATCTTTCCATTTTATCTAGCACTGACTCTACGGAACCAGTCCTCCACTGACTGAAAAGCACCAGGAATGGGATTCCCACAGTTTGTCTACGCTTGTCTTTCCTTCCGTCTCAGAACACGTGTGAAGGGGAGACGGATGACTGGTTCAGAGCACTGTCACCTTGCAGTTTGCCTCCATGGATGGCATAATGACAGTCTGTGGGAGCACGTGACCAGCACGTAAGACAGCTGCCCCTTGAGGTAACCTGGGGTTTACCACTCAGGCTTCCTCATCTATTAATGGGCGCACTGCTCAGGAGGATTGAGAGGCCTCTGGTTCTTGCTTTATAGTCCTGCAGCAGACATGGAACCCCTCTGGCTTCTCACCCAAGACTTCCTTTAGTCATTAGGTATCTAACAGTGAAACTGTGGGTTATATATAACACTGCTGTTTTTTCTGCCGTCCTCTGCCCCCATCTCTGTACAGCGTAGTGCCCCCTTCCGAGTCTTCTGTCCACCGAAATGCTACCTTCACTTTCTTTCGAGAGCAGGACCCTTCAGCTGGGAATGAGCCATCAGTGCTAAGATAACAACCAAAGACACCAGAGTAAAAATGTGTTATCTTGGAGCAGGACCGATGACTCAGACATTAGGGACACATACTGTTCTTGCAGAGGACCCAAGTTCAGTCCCCAGGAGCCATGCTGGGTGGCTCACATCCACCCATACACAGCTCCAGCTCGAGGGAGATCCAATGGCTCTGACCTCCTTAAGTACCTGTACACATGGTCACATCTCTACACAGAGACACACATGCATACACATAATTAAAAATAAATCTAAATCTAAAAAAATGTGTCACTTAATACTTTAAATTAAATAACAGTCAAATAAAAACATGCTTACTTATAAACATCTTTCAAAAATCTACAACATGAAGCATAAGCAGAATATCTCTTGTCTAAAAACACTGGAGAGGTTTGTTGTTGTTGTTTGCTTGTCTATTGAGACAAGGCTCTGGCTATCCTGGAACTCACTATATAGACCAGGCTGGCCTTGAACTCACACAGATCCATTTGCCCCTCTCTGTCTCTGCCTCCTGAGTGCTGGAATAAAAGAAATGAGCCAGCATGCCCGGTCTGGATAGGATTTTTTTTTTTTTTTTTTTTTTATTTTGGTTTTTTGAAACAAGGTTTTCCCGTGTAGCTTTGCGCCTTTCCTGGAACTCACTTGGTAGCCCAGGCTGGCCTCAAACTCACAGAGATCCACCTGCCTCTGCCTCCCGAGTGCTGGGGTTAAAGGCGTGCGCCACCACTGCCCGGCTAGATAGGGTTTTTTTTTGAGGGGAGGGAGTTCCTAATTAGTAATGCTCAAACAATATCCTAGAAATTTAGTTTTGTGAAATGATAGAATATAGCACATAGCTGAAGCATTTCTCAATCTCTCCTTAAGCCTCTTGGAGCTCTCCCAGGTCATTTCTGAACTAATAAGACATCTTGGGGAGGAAATGGGACTGTCACCCTTAGCTAGCTAGCCAATACAGAACTGCTGTCACATCCACCACACCCTGGTCTCCTCTGCTTCTTATCATAAGTTTGTTGGAACTTGAACACACAGAAGGGATGACCATGGTAAGCAAGTAGGTACTGAAGAGGCAAAGACTTCTGGACCACTATTCTGAAGGCTCTGCCATTTGGGTGGGGCAGGAAGAACTACAAACAGATCAGCGTCATGAAATCAGAGGGACTTTTATCTTGTATTTCTACCTGCCAGCACTGCTTTCTTTTTAGAACAGGTCTTGCCCAGCTGTCCCTTGAAATACTAGGCTTTAGCAATCCTCCTGCCTCACCCTCTCAAGTGGCTATGACTACTGACTCTTGCAACCTCTGCCAGCTTTCCTGTGTCCTTGTTGTTAGCTTTTCTTCCCTTTAACTACACCCATTAATTCTAACATTTGTTTATTTAACAATGCACATTCAGGCACTGTGTGCTGGACCGAAAGGATAAACTGGTGAGTAAACACTGTCCATCTCCTTCCACAGCTAAGAGACTAGTGCCAGACAGTGACATATAAACAGTTAGAAAACTAGTCTGGAGACAGTAGACAGCATTCCCAGAATCATAGCATTTGTGGCAAACCATGCAGGTTGGAATGCCAGGTTAGGAAAGCTTCCTAGTAGAAACTAAGACCATGCAGAAGCTTGGGTAGAGGAGGGCTGAAAGTAAGGTAGGAGATGGATCAAATTTTTCTTTTTGGAAAGCCAAACAAAATATTTTCTGAAACTTGAGAAATGAAAACTAACGTTTAGCAGAATTACAAGAAGAACAAGCCTGGTCTGATATCCCGCATAAATTTCCACCTTCTATACATCCTGGTCATTAGGATGGCAGAGACTAGTTAGTAGGTATCTGACAGCACGCTTAAGAATAAAGTTGTACTAGTTTCCACCTGGCATCCACAAATGGTCTAACAGTATAGCAGCTGCCTTTGTCTTTGCCATTGTCTACATGACAATGCAGCCCAGAACATTAGTGTGAAATGTAAACACCTGATCAAAGACAGACTTCGTCAATCCCATCAGCATTTCCAATGTAACCAATGCCTTTCCAGATTGTAATTAGCTAGAAAGGGTAACCTGCTAACAGGGCTGAATGTGAAATGTCCCCAACAGGCTCAGATATTGAAGCATTATGTCTCCAGATGATGATGCTGTTTGAGTAGTTGTGGGAACTTCTGCACATGGGAGCTAGCCAGCAAAGCTGTTAACAGGTGCTGTGAAGGGACACAAAGGGGGAATGGGTTCTAGATGGAAGCCAAAGGTCTTTAGAGAGGAGGTAATGTAGAGCTTAGGTCTCCAAGGATGAGCCTTTATATGTTGCATCTTCAAGAAAAGATTGGTACTGGGATGTTAAAGTAGAGCTTTTCTATTGGGTGATCCTGAGCCTTTGCGAGCATCAGGAAGTGGAAGTGGTTTGGGCTGACAGAGAGAATGATGAGCCTTACAGCAATTATTAGCACTGGAGGTAAAAGGGGGGCCCACAGCACTAAATGTCCCTCAGTGCCCAACACAGTCCTGCACAAGAACTATGGAGTCCAAAACAATGACTGCCTCTCTCCAGGAGGAAAGGTGGGGAGGCTGTCTCCACTCAGCAGTCTCTACATATCCAAATCAGCAATGACAAAGCATCAAGGATGCTTCTTAAAAAGTTTGTTCACAGTCAGAAATAAAATGGAATTCTCCCCATTTGGAGTAATGAAAGGCACTCTTGTGTGCATGTACACACACACACACACACACACACACACACACACACACACCACTACTTGAATTATTTAAATTTAACTGTGATTACAATCTATAACTGAGACTGTTAGGCTTTCTTAATTAAACTTCTTTCTAAGGTTAATTCACAACAAATGAACAATTTTCAAAATAAAAGCATTATATATAAAATTCAATAAAACTGGCTCCAAGCTAATTAAGTTTATTTTCCTTCTGTGATAGCCTGACCTCCTTCAAGCACAGCATGAATAACTCAGGGAAAGCACAAAAACTGCAAACCAGCTATTAACAAAAAATCATCAAGAGGGAGATTCCACTAGGCAAGTAAGTGCACAAGGTGTGCCACCATTGGCATTTTCCCATCCTTTGTCCTAGTAGTGATCATGAGAAGTGACTCCATGCCAAGCATATTAAACACACACACACACACACACACACACACACACACACACACACTCATTTGATCTTTACTGTGGCCCTGTGAGACGGCTCTATGATTATTCCAGAATACAGGCTGAGTTTCTCCTTCCTTCAAAACCTGTCTTTCAATCCCACCCCCTCCAAGTCCTTCCTTAATGCCTCTCACCTTCCCCATCAACTGTTTTCTGCCTCCCCCGGTCCCACTCTGTTCTGTGTGGCTCTTCCATAGTCATCATAGTTCATCCTGAAGTTTCCTCTGTGTGTTTCTCTTTGTATTACCTCACCAAAGATGGAGTCCATCTCACGCATGTGTGCATTCCTACAGTGCCTAGCAGAGATTCTTGCACAAGGAACAAGCCAAACAAAAGTTTGTTGAACTAACAGTATTAACATGGGGGAAAAGAAGAAAAGAATTTAGCAACAGCTTTGAAAACAAAGGAAGACTTTTGAATGAAAAGCAACAAGTAATTATTCTATTTCTGCACACAAGAAAACAAAAGCAATCTCAGGAATTATGATATAAACATAGATATGAGTTAAGCCTTAAGTCATAATTATACTGAAAGAAAACACAGGTGAATTTGTTTGCATCATCTTGAGAGGTAGAAGACTTCAACTTAACACCAAAGGCAAAAACAAGTTGAACTAAGCTGGAGAGAGCCAGCTCATAGTGAGGCTTCAGGATCCCATCTCCCATCCTGCTACTGGCATAGTCTGTCTCCTCACCTCCCAAGTGAGGGGAACAATAGCTGCTGCACATAGATGCATGGATAAATGGATGATGGAAGGCATTCCATAACGTCTTCCGTGAAATTTCAAAAAACAAAGCAAGGAAAGAAACAGATTTGGCTGCATAAAAATACCATCTATGCTTAAAAGTATCAATAGTTAATATCAAATGACAAACATTATATATATATATATATATATATATATTACAAGAACATGAATATCATTCACAAATTGGAGGAAAACTTCCATAGCGAAAAAAGAGATAAGGATAAAAGGAACCCCCCCTCCTCCAAAAGAAAGCAGAATTTAGTATTTCAGGGCATGTTAATGTAGGCAACTGGGACAACCAGACCTGAGAAATACCCACCTGACTTAAGTAATTACAATGTGGTAAAGAGGACTGGTTTGGTTTTTGGTTTCGCTATTAAATCGGCTGTGCTAATGATGGTGCAGTGCAATCAGCAACTTCTGGAACTCTGTACAGCACTTAAGTCGGTGTAGTGCTGTTGGCCATTTGCCAATACTGAAATTCTTAAAATGCCTCATAATGTGCAAAAATTAAGTATTTATGTTAAAGAAATAATTATTGATATGTACAAAGGCATAAACTTCAGCCTTATTTATAAGGTAAGATCTGGGCATGAGCTACTGATCCAACAGAATAATCAGTACATTAAAGGTGTGATTGTGAGAGCTGTGACTGTATGGAAGACATATAATGGCTCTCACTCCCTTTGCCTTTTGGACTTTGGTCAGGATTGTCAGGAACAATGAATGTACACACTAGTAGCACAGTGGTGTGCTTGCTTCTTTGCCAACTGAGGAGGACAAGACTGCATGTATTTGACTGCATGTTGGCTTTGTTATGAAATTAAGGCCTTTTTGATTAGGCAGCTGGAAAGCCACAAAATATGCTCACATACTGACACACACACTAGCACACACTCACACACATTCAGTAAACACGTATATACGTATACCGTCTTCCAAGTTTTTAAGCATGAACTAATTTTTTCCCCTTTGCTGTGACCAAGTATTTGCACCGAGAGCCAAAGGAGTTTCTTCAAATGTGCAGAAAGTGATGAGTTACAGCATAGACAAACACACTGGAAGTATTTCTACAAGTGTGACCATGCAGAACACTAAACCTTCCATAATTAATGTTTGTTTTTGTTTTTTCTTTTTGCTGCTGAGTAAGCATGAGATTGTGGCTTCAGTTTTATCCACCGTTACTTGGTTTCCTTTTCTTTCTCTTGCCATCTGAGCACTAAGCATGAGACACTCCCTTAGCTGCTTTAGCAGTTAGTTAACCCTATCATTGAACGGTTTCTACGGCTTCTGCAGCCAGTGGGAGCTCAGCATTACATTCTTTTCCTGAGGAACATAGTGCAGCCACCATCACGTGCGTATTTTATTGTCAGGGCATCTGAATCTTTCCTTTGGGGGAAAGATTATCATTTTCTTAACTATGAAAATATGCTTACCATACAAAATGAAGGCATTACAGACTGCTAAAGTGACTATAGTTTCAATATCTAGAGAGGGGAGGAGGAGGAAGAGAAGAGAGACACCCTGGTTTATCTTTATAAAGACACTAATCCCAGTATGGGGTTCTCATCCTCATGACCTCATCTAAATGTAATTACCTCTAAAAAGCCTCTGGTTTACTTACAAATTATAAATTTTCATTTCCTCCCAAAAACCATCACATGGAGAAGTAGTTATTCAACACAGGAATTTACACACCCAGTCTATTAACAGTACCCAGACTGCTTTTCAACACAAAACATGGGCTGGAGTTGGTCATGCTGCGGCCCTCCAATCACTGTACTGGCACACATCACTAGAACATTGGCTACATCCATAGGTACATAGCATTGCTTAACCTCGAAGACTAGTTTAGTGCTGGAACAGAATATCATTCAGTAAATATCTGCAGAGTAGTAAGAAGGAAAGGAGGAGGGAGGGGAGGAGAGGGGGAGGAGCAGCAGCATCGGTGGCCAGACCTCTGCTGACCAACCAACTCCATGAATCGCTGCATCCCCCACCCCATGCCCCCAAAGAACGATGAAGAGGATCCTCCAGAGCCATGGTGAAGGAAGATCTGCAAAGCTGTCTGCTGACCTGCTCCTCAAAGCTTTAAAAAGACCTTCAAAGGCCAGGAGGTGGTGGTGTACGCGTTTAATCCCAGCACTCGTGTGGTGGTATTGCGTTCCCCAAAATATTGTGTACTTTAATAAACTTATCTGGGGTCAGAGACAGAACAGCCACAATATTAAACATGAGGATAGGCAGTGGTAGCATGCGCCTTTAATCCTGGCATCCCAGAGGCAGAAATTCATGTGTTCAAGGATACACCCAAGTATGGTGACCCACGCCTTTAATCCCAGAAAGCAAGTCTTCAATCCCAGGGAGTGGCGGTAGAAAGCAGAAAGGTATATAAGGCGTGAGGACCAGAAACTAGAGGCGTTTGCCCTGGAGAGGCATTTGCCCTGGAGAGGCATTTGCCCTGGAGAGGCATTTGGCCTGGAGAAGCATTGGGCTGGTTAAGCATTCAGGCTTCTAGCAGCAGTTCAGCTGAGACCCATTCTGGATGAGGACTCAGAGGCTTCCAGTCTGAGGAAGCAAGACCAGCTGAGAAGTTTGCCAGGTGAGGATAGCTGTGGCTCGTTCTGTCTCTCTGATCTTCCAGTGTTCACCCCAATAACTGGCTGGGTTTGATTTTATTAATAAGACCTTCTAAGATTCATGCTACACACTCGGGAGCAGAGGCAGGCAGATCTCTGAGAGTTCAAGGCCAGTCTGGTCTACAGTGTGAGAGCCAGGATAGGCATCAAAACTACATGGAGAAACCCTGTCTCAAAAAAAAACAAAACAAAACAAAACAAACGCCAAAAAAAGACCTTCAAAGGTGGGAGAGAAGGGACCCAAAGGGAAGAGCTGATGCCAGCAAGGATGGGATGACCTGCAGAAAGCAGAGACACCCAAACAGAGCAGGCAGAGGAAGCCGAAGGTGCTGGAGATGCCAAGGGAAATGTGTGCATTTTTGATGACTGTATAGTTTGAAATACTGTCTTACCAAGGTTCATGAAAGCACTGGCCTTTGCTTGACTGCTTTTAAGCTGTGTAGTTAGCTTCATTGTTTTACAGGGAAAGAACTTGTATCGCCAACAAACCAAGCTGGACTAACATGGGGGAAGCATCTTTCCCTGAGCTTTGAAAGATTCCTCTTGGCTCCTAGGAGCCATTACCTGATATTGACACATGCTGCCACCTTAGCACAAAACACCTCGTGATAAGAGAAAACTGGAAATTCATTTTTACATCCTCTGCCTCCTTGAGCACCAACATATACTTAACTCCCTCAAAACCAGAGATCTGGCGGGGAGATAGTGGCGCACGCCTTTAATCCCAGCACTCGGGAGGCAGAGGCAGGCGGATCTCTGTGAGTTCCAGGCCAGCCTGGGCTACAGAGCGAGTTCCAGGGCAGGCTTCAAAGCTACACAGAGAAACCCTGTCTCAAAAAAACAGAAAACAAAACAACAACAACAAAAACAGAGACCTGTTGGGAACTGATCCCCTACCACTGGTGATGCCAGTATGTGGGGCAATCTGGCTTTGCATTGACATCACTGAGATGGCTTTCCTTAAAAGAGCAGCAGTTCCTTTTCTAAAAGACTGTGGATCTGCAGAATGAGAATTCTGCCATTTTTATTTCATTTCCTGACAGTTGGAGTCAGCTTGTGAAGAGATGTTCAGTGACATGCTTATATCAGTTCTCACTCCAAACTTTCCCTGTTCACAGCATCAGTGAAGACTTCATTAGATTTTACATTAGCTTTCTGATCTTGGTAGTCTACACAGGAAGGAGTTTGGAAGTTCTTGTATACTATTATACTATTAATGACTGCTGGCTCATATCCTGCCTGAAATACCATAATTGTTTTTTTTTTTTTTTTTTTTTGGTTTTTCGAGACAGGGTTTCTCTGTGTAGCTTTGCGCCTTTCCTGGAGCTCACTTGGTAGCCCAGGCTGGCCTCGAACTCACAGAGATCCGCCTGGCTCTGCCTCCCGAGTGCTGGGATTAAAGGCGTGCGCCACCAACGCCCGGCCCATAATTGTTTATTAAAAGTTTTCCTTAATAAAGTTAAATACAGTTCGACTTAGAAAAAAAATGAGATACTTGCTAAAGAAAAAAGTAGGAAATGTACTTCAAGGTATGGGCAAAGGTAAGGACTTTCTGAATAGGACCCTAGTTGCTTAGGAAACAAGTTAAACAAGTAACAAATAGGACCTCATGACCTTAAAAAGTTTCTATACAATAAGGGAAGTAGTCAGTTAAGTGAAAAGGTAGCCTACAAAATGGGTGAAACGTATTTTCCAGATATAAACTCAACAGAGGTTAAGTATCTAGACCATTTAATGAACTCGAGAAACTAAACCAAGAAAACAAATAACCCAATCAAAAAGGGACTATGAACCTAACACAGAGAGTTCTCAAAAGAAGAGGACAAAGAAAGGAGGAGGGAGAGGAAGAAGAGACAGACAGACAGACAGACAGACAGATGACTAGTAACCCTTTAAGAAGGTGTGTAACGTCATTATCATCAGGGGAATATAAACTCCAGTTCCTTCGTGACCCCACCTCATTAAGAATCTGTGACAACAAATGCTGGTGAGGATGTTGGGAAAGGAGGATGCTTGTGCGCTGTTGTTAGAAGTACACACTGTGTAATCACTACAGAAATCAGTAAGGAGGATGCTCCCAAAGCTAAATATATAGACAGCTACACAACTCCTGGGAACACACTCAAAGCACTCCAGTCCTCCTACAGAGACACTGGCATAGCCATATTCCTTGTTGCTCTATTCATAATAGCTAGGAAATGGAGTCAGCCTAGATGTCACCCACTAATGAATGCATAATGAAAACATGGTGCACACACACAATACAGTTTTAGCTATCTAGCTCTAAAGAAAAGTGAAATTTGAAGGGAAATAGATTGAACTGGAAAATATTACACTAAGTGAGGTAACACACACCCAGAAAGACAAACACTGCATGTTCTCTCCTACTAGAGCCTGCGTTGGAATTTAACTTTTCTTTTTATGTTTAACTTGGAGTGTCTGTAGGAGTCAGGAAGCTATAAAGGGTCTATGGGAGAGGAACTTATTGGGAGAAGGGCAGCAGAACATACGTGACATGAAGGAAGGGGTTATGCTGGGGCTAAAGGTTTAAACAAGGACGGGCTAGTGTAGGATACTCAGCTTAAAGAAAGCATTGGAGGAACCAGGCTAGTCAAACACACAAGTGGGAGAAACAGTGGATTAACCAAAACTAAGCATGACGGAAACCCACTACTTTGTGAACTAAATTTATAATGACATTTATAAAAAGGAGTTTGGGGAGTTGGAGAGATAGCTCAGCTCTTAAGAACCCTAACCGCTATTCCAAAGCACTCAAGTTCAATTTCAGTACACACATGGTGGCTCACAAAGCATCAGTAACTGCAGTACCTCCATGGGCACTGCATGTCTGTGACACACAGATATACATGCAGACAAAATGCATACACACTGAATAAATAAAGTTGAAAACGAATAGATAAATAAATAGATAAAGATTTTAAAGAAGAGTTTAAATGGAGGTGCCCTGCATGAGTGGACAAGACATAGAAGACATGGGCTACTAAATGAAAATCTCAGTGCCAGGCATGGGATACCTCTCTATGAGTTATTCATCAGAGAGCCCACCAAAAGCCTCAAAACAACAGGCTATTATTGCTCTTAGGTGCTAACTGCATGTAAGACCCTATTCTGAAGGCACTGCACACTGGGTTGTGGGATATAGAAAAATCAAGTTGGACCTGACTTGAAAATTTCCTCTTTGTTGGCTAGATTTTAGAGTGGCAAAAGTGTTTTAGAGTATCTATTGCTGTGATCAAATACCATGACCAAAGCAACTTGGGGAGGAAAGGGCTTATTCATTTTATGCTTCCATATCATAAATTTTTCATCAAAGGAAGTCAGGACAGGAACTCAAGCAGGGCAGGAACCTGGAGGCAGGAGCTGATGCAGAGACCATGAAGAGGTGCTGCTTACTGGCTTGCTCCTCACGGCCTGTTCAGTCTGCTTTCTTATAGAACACAGGGACACTAGCACAGGGGTGGCACCACCAATGATGGGTTAGGCCCTCCCCATCAATCACTAATTAAGAAATGCCTTACAGCCCAATCTTATGGTAGCATTTTCTCAATTGAGGCTACCTCCTTTCAGATAACTCTAGCTTGTGTCAAGTTGACATAAAAAACAAACAAACAAAAAACAAGCCAGGTGGTAGTGGTGTACTCCTTTAGTCCCAGCACTCGGAAGGCAGAGCCAGGCCAATCTCTGTGAGTTCAAGGCCAACCTGGTCTGCAGAGCAAGTTCAAGGACAGCCAGGGCTATACAGAGAGATCCTGTTTCAAAAACAAAACAAAACAACACAAAAAATAAAATCTAGCCAGTACAACTGACCCCTTGACATACACATCACTGTTAGGCCACAATCTTTCCTTTCTTGTTCATCCCTAAGTTGACACATTAATATCAATATCACAATATAAAACATTTTACAAACTTAAAAAGATCCAGTCTTTACAAAATCAGTCTTTTTAAAATTCAAAGTCTCTTTTAGAACTTAAAATCTCTTTTAAAATTCAGTCTCTCAACTATGAGCTCCTGTAAAATCAAAAACAAATTAAATACACACCCTTACTTCAAGAGGGAAGAACCAGGGTACAGTCACAATCTGAGCAAATCCAAACTCCAGAGGTATATAACTCAATGTCCCACATCTGGGATTCACTCATGATCTTCAGGGCTCCTCCAAAGGTCACTTCTCTGGCTCTGCCCTCTGTAGCACACACAGCTTGTCTCCCAGGCTCCGGCTGGCTTCACTCCACTGCTACTTTTGATCTTGGTGTCATCCCACAGTACTGGCATCTCCAAATCACTGGGGTCTTCTGTTGCAACTGAGCTGCACTTTTATCCATAGCCTCTCCTAGACTCTCTTCATGGTGCCAAGCCTCAACTTCTCCGCATGAGTCCTTCAGTCCTAGGCTTCCAACTGCCACTGAGGCTGCACCTTCACCTCTGGCCTTTTCTGGCCTCTCACAATACCAAGTGTCAACTCCTCTCCATGACCCCTTCATGCCTTCAAACCCCATACTACTTGGGTGACTCTTACACATTACCAAGTCAGGCTGTCAGCACGAGGTACAACCCTGGCCATCTCCAGAACATAGCCTCTGTGTGCTGACTCTGAGGAAACACTTCCCAGAAGACTTCACCTCAATGATGCTGGTTTCTTCTTAATCACCAAGAATTTCTTAGCTCCAGCTGTTCAACATTAATTGTCCCAGTAACTCAAAGGTTTCACTTCAATGGTACTGGTCTCTTTATTAATCATGGCTGACTCTTCAGCCCCAGTTAACCAGAACAACAGAATTTTAATTCAAAATAGCAAATGACTCTGATAGAGTCTTTGAACTTGTCCCCTGAAACTTCACAAGCCAGGCCTCCATCCTCTGCACTGCTCTTAACATTCTTATTTTCCAAGCTCCCACAGAACATTTCACTGAGCTCTCAACACTCAATGGCTTCTCTAGCCCGAAGTCCCAAAGTCCTTCCACAATCCTCCCTAAAACATGATCAAGTCTGTCACAGAAATACCCAACCACATTAGTACCAACTTGCCTTAGTTAGGGTCAGTATTGGTGTATTGAAACTCCATGTTTCATTATGCTCTTGCCTACCCAGTGGTAGATTCCAACCGACTGCAGATTAGCATGGAAACAAGGCCCACTGGATGGAGCGGCTACACAGGTCACTCATTTCTCTTCCCTATCTGTAACTGGGGAGATGGAGTTCTCTCACCCTCCTCACAGTTTTCCTGTGATGAGAAAATGGATAATGGATATTTTAAAATGTATCAGCACACAGTAAATGCTTATCTTTGGGTAAGACTGGGTATCTTTAAAATATTATAAAGGCTGGGAATATAGTTCAGTGATAAAACAACTATCTAGATAAATGTGAGACTATAGACTTGATTCCCAATATCACAAAAACATTGTAAAACAACAGTAATTGCTGATGAAGTTCAGCTCAGGCGGGGGATAGTCAGCCAGGGCCAGACATCCGTGGGCCCACCCTTGTCCACCTTTGAGGCACCAGGCAGGTGGGTCCCATTATGGTGAGCAAATATGTGGTGGAGAAATGGGAGAGAAGGGGAAGTAAAATGGTTCACGTGCTGTGGAAAGAGGCAGAAAGGAAGAAGTGAAGGCAGTGAGGAGCAGGCTGATGTGGGAGGTATGCTTGCCACCTGGGGCCATGGTGATATCTGGGCCAGGCAGATGCCAAGGGCCATGTATGGGTCCTTGGTCCTACCACAGCCAGGGTCCCTGTGGATTCCATGGCCCATGTTGCCACCAAAGGCCACAAGGATGTCCAGTGCCTAGACTACCACTTGTGACCATGTAGATGTCCAGAGGCCACCACCAGAGCCAAACTGATCTGGTTGGCCTATGCTGACACCTGGGGCAGTGGTATTGTCCAGACCTGAGCTGTTGCCAGAAACCATGTCTGGGTCTGTGGCCATACAGAAGCCAGGGTCTGTGCTAATGTCCATGGCCCATTTTGCCACCAAAGACCACATGGACACCTAGGGTGTGGGCTGCAATCTGTGGCCATGTTGGAGTCCGGGGACCGTGCTACCACCAGAGCCATGCTGGTCTGGATAACCTGTGCTGCCACCCAGGGCCCTGATGGCATGGGTGTAGGGGAGCTGGCTCCACCCCTCACCTGAGGTGGGTGGCCCCAGTGGCCAGGAATGACCAGTGCAGCTACTACTCAGGCCCACAGCAGGGCCTTGGGTTGGCCCATCCTAACATCTACACTAACTAGGACCTGCTGGAGCTCATGAAGTGACTGGGCTTGTGGAACAATATCAAGAGTCTCTAGGCAGCTGAGGGATATCCCAGAGGAGTTCCAGTGAGGATCTAGTGATGATGGTGTACCAGAAACCAGAGGCCTTGAACCAGACCAGTGACTCATTGCAATGAACATTTGCTAGTAAAGCTGAGTGGACAATCGAGTATATATACTATATGGCACACTGTGGCTCCCAATGTCGCCAGGGCAAATGAAGAGGTGGTGGAGAGGCGGAAAGGAGAAGTGAAGAGGTAAGTATTTTTGTTTGGTTTTGGTTTTGGTTTGTTCTGTTCTTATTCTTGTTTGCTTATTTTGTTTTGATTTTAATTTAAATTTTCTTTTGGGGGGCACTGCAGCGGTGAGGGGAGGATATGGGGGGACCGGGAAGTGAGCAGAAATAACGTGCATTATATGAAATTCTCAAAGAATCAAGAAAGAAATTATGTTAAAAAAAAACAGTAATCTGTGAGCATTTTTAAGGGTGATGCACCAAGAACCTTTGATTGTTCAGTTTACCAGCATAAGACAAACTAAGACTATGATTATACACCCAGGAAATGAGAAAAATATACATGTTGAAAATGGTCTCTCCATTGAAAGAAACCATGAGCATAAATAACATCTCACTTGTCCCAGTGCTGAACTGGGAGGTGACTGAATTTCCTGAGAAGTAAAGATAAGTTTAAGGTCAAATAAGTTCAGCCAGATAGGTTTTTAGGAAAAATAGACATGACCAAAAAGTCAGTCTAGGAATGACAATGTAAGAAATGAGCCAAAGTCAGTCTGCAAAGGAAACCGAGAGAAACGATGACGTTAAGATGCATGTGGTGGGCTGGGATTAGCACTACTTCCAAAGAAAACTCACAGGATTTCACTAAGTGCTTAACCAGCTTTAAAATTCCAGACAGTCAAGGCTGCTGCATGCTGATCTGTTACAAAGAAACAGCCCTACAGGGTATGGGCACATCCTGGTAGCAAAATTGAAAGACAAACATAATCTAAGAAGTCCTTGAGGCATTGTGTCTCTACATCCATCATTTAAATCTACCGAGCTTGGTAACTTGGGATTGAAGATTAATCAAAATGGTCCATAGGTCATTGGTCAGGTTTATTTAGTCATCAAGAAAAGCTAGCCTAATTAGCCAAGTGGCTTATGAAAGATGTCTTTTCTGGAAAGCCTCACCTTACCCACAAAGGGAATTTTAGGGACTAAACGAAACCAGGAGCACGTTTGTACTTGTTCAACGTGGTTCCTCAGCTCTCTGCCCAGGGGAAAAAGAAAAGTGCGTGCAAGACAGGACATTCCTGACAACAGAGGGGAGAACCTGAGCATCCTTTACTTCCACTGAGGTTGTCTTAAATCAATCTTATTGCTCTCAAAAGAAAGGAAGGAACACACTCCGTAAGATTCAATTCTAATAGTATCGAGTGGTACACGGAGAAAATCAGCAGCACCGCCTCTTCCTCCCCAAGCCAGGTTCCACTTCGAAGAGGAAACTGCTGTCTGGTGGACACCAGCTTTGGCTGCTCAGAAGCTCAGTGTCAAGTCATTAAATAGCACGCCATACCCTTCTTTGGCAAACCGCTTTCTTCGGCTTTATCCACTGCCTTCACCCTGAGATAGACCAGAATCAGCCCCCTGCCCCTGCCACACACACACAACACATTTATGTCGGTGTTCAGTTCGCTGCTGTAGTTTACACAGTGACAGCCACACCATTGTTTCTTCTTTCATCAACTACAGAGCATGCCTCTGGTCTCACAGGAAACACTCTTGAAGAGGAGGGAGTACTTCCCTTTCTCTTTCTCCATCCTCCTCAGTTCTACCACCACTAGGTCTGCTTATGCCTTTGGAATTTTTTCCTTTCTGTTCAGTGTTTACCCTAATTATGTAAGTGAAGAATAAATTCACTATTATCAATCACAGCCTCTTCAGACCTTATAATTACACATTACTGCTGGTTTACTTTGGTGTCTCGCTTTTGGAGACCATTATTCATTCTGAAATCCATTTTAACTACTTATATTTTCTGTTCCCCATATATAGATGGGCATGGGTCAAATTTCTCAAATTACTAAATTTCACTCAATCAAGGAAGTAGTGGCAATAAGTGATTAAGATTCTGTTGCCTTCAGCACAAATTCGGTTTATGTTCAAAACTGGAGCCTTTCATGGTACAATTTCAGAGTGGCAGTACTAGAAAATATAGAAGTATCAAAAAGACTTAGGGCATCTCAGTCACATGAAGGAACAGATAATAAACTACGTGCAGATGACAGGAGCCATCCATCATCTTAATCCTTCTGCGCTGATTATCAACCTCCAAGACCAAAGGGTTATCTTCACCACTACCTGGATGACCTCTGCACAAGTCACCCTGCATCCCATCTGCATCCAACCCAGAATATAACAAAAGTTCCTCTCACGTTCAGGGCCTCCCATTTGGGTGCAGAGAGCTGCTGAGTCCATGGATCTCATTGGAGCAGGTTAGATACCAATGGGATTACAGGTTATGCCAAAATGTAAATACCCCAAGGGGCTTTAAAAATGAAAAGTTCAAGGTGCATTGTGTAGTGATTAAACAAGTAAGAAGCTTGGGTTCTTGAGCCAGAAGAGCTGGTCACAGCAGTCACTGTCACCCACAGTGGAATGACCTGAGCATGTACCCAAACTTCTAATCTCAGCTTCTTCATTTCAAAAATGGAGTTGCTGCAAAGTAAAGACATATATAAAATACTTAGTGTGGTACATGGTACGTGTAAACCTTGATATATGAGGCCCAAAATATGATCAAAATATACTGCATGTGTGTATGAAATTCTCAAAACTTAATAAAAAAATAATAAAAGTTTAGAGACCCAATGGAATTATCATTAGTGTTAGTAGTATGGTACTAGTCAGAAAGCCCAACTTTGATTTCACCTATTCTTTGACGTTAACCCTAACCAGATCTTTCATTTCTGCACACCTGTTAATGGCAAAGGAGTGGCTTTTCTTGCCATCAAAGCAAACAAACAGATCTGGTGGGCAAAAAGAACATGGTGACCCTTCTGGGGGCTGTACAGTCTAACACACTCAATTCCACACTCTCCTTCTGGCTTCTGACTTCATGTTTGTCAATCACAGCCCCTCATCATATCCTTTTTACAGTAGCCCCTAATTTAAAGGTGCATTTCAAATAACCTTATGTTGGGACCAAGCTAAAAATGCTAAAAACAGATGTGCTATCCTCCAGGAAGGTTGGAGAGATCCTAAGGAAAGTGGATTCAGTACCTCCTGGATTGAGACTAGAACCCATAAAACAGTAGCTACTATTAACAAGCCCAAAAGAAGAAAGAGGATTTGATTTTAGTGCCCTGTTAGACATATTGGGGCAAAGGAATGTGTATTTCTGTGGAAAGCTTCAAGTCACTACAAATGAGATAAAACTAAATGAGAAGAAAGCAGACGTGCAGCTCATGGACCTCAGCTCACCATATGTGAAGTATCAAATAAATAGCTATTCTAATCTCAAATGCTAATCTCTCCTTTCAGCCTTCCTCATTTTATGGGACCAAATATTTCAAGCGTCATCTGGATTCTATTACAATCTCAAAGACAACATGATATCTAGGAAAGCGTTTATATGTAAAAATCATTTTAAATCAGCCAGTGGTATAAACTCATGTCCAGACTCCATTACCCCCAGATTTCATATAATTATATTGCCTTTTCTTTAACTCCAAAATGATACTTTCTCCTTTGGCACAGAGTTCCTTTGGCTCCACGTCTGATGCCAATGTAGTCTCACTGTGAAAACAAATTAGAAGTAGGTGGTCTGGTTAGTCTTCACAATGCTACATTTTAATCAGGCAAAGCAGTGGAGGGGACGGCTGTGGAAATGCTGGCGTATCTTCAAACAACAGTGCACACTGTCCATTTTACTCACAATGAAAACGCTCTTCGGGAGATTTCGATAACGGTCCCCTCCTACTCAGAGTCCACATTTGTAATGTTTACATAAGTGGGGGTTATAAATCTTCCTCCAATAGACCCCACGGTCTCTAAAGCTGACTTCTTGTTATAAACTGCCTCTTTCCGTTTTGCCTGCCTAAGCAGGGCAGGCAAAACCCGTTGGCCAGAGACTGGAACTAATTTAATGTGCTCCAGGTTTAAGCCCCTAGCCTGTGCGCCTTTACAGGGAGATTTTACACAGTGGATTACAGCTGACTTTAACAATGATTCATATGATAAGTGGCTTTCGATTTGTTTTTTAATGTCTGAAAATATGCATTTGCAAAGGACGTGTCATTAAATAATTTTGTTAAAGCAATACCCATTTTAAAAAAAACAGGATGAGAAAGAATTCAACTTTTCATCAAAATAAAAGTCTATATCTTACTTATGCCGAAGGCTTGTGCACATGAATTTAAGGGTTCTACTACGAAAAATAAGACAAAATTGTTTATAGACAGTTAAGCCTGGACGAGCTCCAAGACATGATTGGTTAAACTGATACACTTTACCACAAGGTTTGCTCCTACTATTAAAAACACTAAAGCCACCGTGAAAATGGACAAAAGCCCTGTTCTTTCCAGCCTCAAAGATTTCCTGTGTGCTTTTTTCAAAGATGCAACATTCCTTGAAACAAGCACTAATTGAAACAAAAACACATTCACAAAACCTCCAGTACCATCCGTTGGGAAAAGAATGTTTTATCTGTTTAACTTAGCAACGGCCTGACTTAAAAAAGCAAACCCAAACACAAAAGCCTGGATTATACTATTGTTCTGGGTTTCTGTACTGAGGGAGCCTATACTACTCTCTAGAATGTGCTTTTAAAATATCAAATGTAATAAGACAGACTTGTCCCCAAGCGGTTGGTTTCCTCCTTTTTTTTTTTTCCTCTTGCAGCTCCCTTCAAAGGGCAGAGCCAAGTCTTACAGCAGGGGGCAGTGTTGCACCACCTTGCTCTCACTCGAGAAGAATCAAGGCCAGACCAAAGGAGGAAAACAAAACAAAACAAAACAACGGCCATTATTCTTCATTAAAGCTTAACCACCCTAGCATAATTACCCTAATTTATTACAAAATTTCAGAGTTCTCCCTTGTAGTCCAACCTGCCTTTTTACCACCTACATACCATATGAACATGTTTTAAGTGATACAAAAACAAATGCTTTAATAACAAAACCAAATCTACACAAATATCGGCTGATTGCAGTTCAACGTTGAAGAACTATTTGTTGAATGTCATATTTCAAAAGCATGAAGACTTCTCCAATTGCAAATATCCAGATGTTCTTTATTGTAAATATAATATCACATTGGAAGATGGTTCAAAAAAATGAATGAATATTTCATCTTGGTCTAAAATGAAATGCAACTGGTTTATAAAACACAAGTCAATGTGACCCTTGCTAATTAGATGTTAATTTTTAAAATATGGGGTAAGAAAATATTTACAAGTACAACAATGTCTTCATATCTTCCAGAAATAAACTTTTTCTTCCATCTGCTGGGATGGTTCTTGGCTGGCCTGCTAGAAAGTATGGAAACCGATACTTTGTACTGCATGCTTGCTTCCCAATACTTACACTACTTTGAAGCCTTGAGTGGGAGGCAGAAGGGGCAAAGCCTTTCCCAGGTCCCAAGAATATGTCACAGTAATTTTAGTTACCTTACATAGTAATTTTATTTACACACACACACACACACACACACACACACACACACACACACACATCTCAATACAATACTGCAGACTTGAATAAAACTTTTATTTAATATTTGAAAACGTAAAGGCTAATGAAAAAACAATAATTCATTATTTGATTTTTTTAAAAAGTCAAATGTCTGGAAAGATGGCTCAGCAGTTAAGAATACTGACTGCTCTTACAGAGGACCCAAGTTCACTTCTCTGCATCCATATCAGACAGCTCACAAGCACCTGTAACTCTACTTTCAGGGGCAAGTCTGATGCCCTCTTCTGACCCTTCCTGGTAACTGCAAGTATGTGGTACACATAAACTTATGTAGACTATACAGAGAGAGAGAGAGAGAGAGAGAGAGAGAGAGAGAGAGAGAGAGAGAGAGAGAGGCATATTTGTGTGTTTAGTTAGTTAGTTAGTTAGTTAGTTAGTTAGTTAGTTTTACATCCCAGTCAAAGTTTCCCCTCCCTCCCCTCTTCCCAGTACATTCCCCTTTCCTTCCTCCACACCCCATCCACTGCTCCTCCACTGTGTGACATAGAAATGTTTTTAAAAATTAAATAATTAAAATCAAACCTCCCACAGTCTTAGCAAGTTATTATCGTGGTCTTCAATTTCAACTTTAAGATTTGTTTTTCACTTGCATTAAGAAATAAGGCTGAATTTAAACAAAATTTATTTTATAATTTCATAATTCCACTGGGAGAAAAAACATTAAAACCCACGGCTTTAGAGACATATAAGCTAATGTTCTAAAATGTAGAAAGGAACTCTAAGAATACAAAAATATTGTTGAAACATCATTAGCCAGTAAGAATCCATAGAATCATATTTCAATGCTATAGCTTTGAAGTTTTAGTACTTTGTTATGCTGTGGCTTGTTATATTCTTGAGCACTTCTTTGTTTTATATTGTCCAGGGATGTGTGTGCATGCACCAGATTTGCTTACCGTTTCTATGAGACTACTCCCTCCTCATGTGCTGTGCTTTTTCACCAAAGTTTTTGCAGTTGGGATAGGCTCTTTTTCAAGACTTAACAGAAACACTGGCCCTATAATTACCACTAAATTTCCTTCAAATTGAGCTCACCATGTGAGCTGCCAGATGGGACATAATTCTTCATAATTATTGCAAAAAAGGGCCTGTGACTGTTGCAACAAAGTAATTGACTAATGGAAGAGCATTTCCTCAGGTATGCATTTTCCCAAAACATCTGTTTGAAACTCTGGGTCATTTGAAGAGTCCCTAGAAAGTCCCATCTTCTAATTAGCTTCTCACCAACCACAGTATCGCTGCCAAGACTGTTTGGAGTCAGGTGAGGGGTCAAGGCTCTTCTGTAGTCAGGCTGATGCAAGCGCTCCGCCCTTCTAAAAGCATGTACTTATTTCATCTCCCAATAATGGCTCGGAGATGGAAAAAAGGGAGTGTTTGCTCCGCAAAGAGCATGTTTTCCTTATTATTTCCCCATCAAAAGGAACCTGTGCAGACTACACAGATGCTTACCTTTTTATCTCTCTTCCTTTTTACACATCTTATGATGAATGAGGAGATGACTAGAAACAATGAGGAATAAACTTGGCATTGTAAGAAATAGTAAGAAATACATCTTGGCTTTGTCTCTGATTCCTAACAAAGAGCTCCTAAAACCCCCTAGAATTTCCTGATATAGAAGCATCTTCAGGCGCAAGAGAGATGGCTTAGTGGTTAAGAGCACTTGTTGCTCTTGCAGAGGATCTAGGTTCAGTGCCCAGCACCCACATGGTAGTCATCAACCATCTGTAACTCTAGCTCCGGGAGATCTGAGGCCTTCTTATGACCTCCTTGGACACCACACACACACACACA
>CABHPQ010159805.1:0-19346 GCA_902168405.1 Peromyscus aztecus
TTCACATCAGTCTAAAATGTCACTTTGTCATAAAGTTTTTTTCCAGAATATCTTGCTGACTAGAGACTTCTCCCATATTCCCATTCCTTAATGTTACACCTTGATGTGTAGTGTGATTTCACATCTTTATACTTATGTGACTCATTTACTTATTCACTTAATTGGTAGACAGATGTCTCACTTAACTTCTGTAAGAATTGTAATTCAATTAAAATAAACCATTTTCTTTTGTTTTTTCCCAGGCACTAATCAAATAAACTCTTCAAATATATTTTGAAATTTTGTGTACAGAAGACATTGTCTTTCATTACCCTTTATAGAAAACCTGTATTCTATTTTAAAACCTGCAAATTTCATTTGTATCTTCAAGACTCTTTTGTTTGTTTGTTTTTTGTTTTTTGGGTTTTTTTTGTTTTTTTTTTTCAAGATAGGGTTTCTCTGTGTAGTTTTGGTGCCTGTCCTGACTCTCGCTCTGTACACCAGGCTGGCCACAAACTCACAGAGATCTGGCTCTGCCTCCGAGTGCTGGGGTTAAAGGCATGCGCCCCCACCTCCCGGCTCTTCAAGACTCTTAGACATTTAAAAATACACTTTTAAGAAGAAGCACAAAAAGTAATACCTTCAGTCATACCATTTAGAAGAGTCTAAGTTCCTAAGGAAAGTCACGAACTGACAACTCAACTACCTATATTATAAAATGGTAATAGCATCAGTCATTACTGTTCTAGAGAAATGTCAAACAAGAAAAAATATTACTTTTTATGAACCTTCAACATATCAAGCACTGACTTATCCTGTATGTCTTTCACATCTCTCTCATCTGAACAATGGCTTCCATAACTCATTTCATTACCTTCTCACTCAATATATTAGAGGGTATGTAATAAATATAAAAAAATGTATGAAACTTATCTTGTATTACCTAACAGTGAGAAATACTTTCTGTAGCTCTCCATGGATTGTATGATAAACCCCAATTTCCTTGGATTTGCATAAATAAATTTGTCAATAGTGCTGCGGCCTTTTTCTCCGGCCTCATTTCTTCCATCTCAACTGCCCTCATTTGACATTCTCAGTAGATCAACTATTTGACGGTCCTAGGTAAGGCAAGCTGTTTATTTACATTTCACTATTCCTTTACAAGCCCTCTGGTTGTATTTTTCCTTATCCCTTTTCTAATTCAATTTATCCTGTATGTTTTCCACAGGCAGGCAACAATCTCTATGAATTATTAGCTAAAACATCCCCAACATCCACAAATGTCAATAACCCTGAGTTTCAATATCTTTTATACACAGTCTTGACATTTAGTACATTGTGGTAAATTTGTTATTTTCAACATATACTTTAAGTTCCTTGAGACCTATAATCCATTGTTTATCAACCTTGTATCTACAAGTGGTTGATAGATCAGTGCAGAATATATTCTCTAGAAATGCTTGTTGAAGTATTTCATCACATCACATAATCATTTAATTTCCACCCAAATCAATGGTTATTATTATAACTATCATGTTTACAAAAGAATATTATATAAATGCAACATATTAATTTGACATATATTCATAAACATTTAAGATTAATTTAAACTATGCATATATCTGCTAATGAGCTTGCAAATATTTTAACAGCATTTAATGATATATTTTAGCTCATTATACTACTAAATATGCTTTCCAAACTATAAATCTCAACTTTATCCAGCTATAAAAATACTAGCTACAGTTCTGAAATGTTTTATAAAAAATGATGCTTAAATTTCATCATTTGCCTGCCTCATTCTACTACCATCCTTTCTAAAGAAGATATGGAACCTTTCTGAACAACTAGGGATCAAGTCTTTATACTGTACCAATTGAGATGAAGAAGGGAGATACATGGTTATGATAAACTAAGGGCTGCATGTATTTACAGCAGAAAGGGAGTGTGGGAATGGTAGACAGAGTTTGATGAATGTCACAAGACAAGAGGAGTATTGGGTAAGAGAGAGAATGGGATGAGCACTTCTTCAAAGAAAGTTAGGAGCAGACATTTCTGAGAGTACTTGAGGGGGTCATTTTGCAAGCATTCTGCATATCACAAAGCTCTTATGTTGCTGATCTCACCTATAACAGTAAAGAGCTACGTTGAGTGTCAAAACTCTGAGAATCAAATGGTAACTTATGATAATAGATGACCAGGAAAAAAGCAAGCAAAGATCCCAAAGAAAGGCACAAAGTCTAGAATTGCTCTTTATTATTTCCAGTGAGTCACTTAATCCTTCACTCTAAGAATGTACATATTGAAACAAGAAAGGCCCTGTATGGGTAATATTCTGCTCACAGGATCATACATACTAAAAATAACTGTGGAGTAGGCTGACCCTAAGTATATTATAGCTTCCTACTGCTAGCTAGTACCTCTTACACATTTAACTAATGTTCTTTAAAACTTCATGTAGGATAGAGAATACTCTCTCCTATTACCTCTTACTATAGAACTGTGCACTTCAATGTACACACACACACACACACACACACACACACACACACAAGTATATAGATTTTAAAAGAAGAAGAAAATGGATGAGGTTTAGAATTTATTAAATTTTAGGTTGCTGTTGCAAACAGCTGCCATAAACTGGAAGAGAAAAAAATATAATGAGGAAGAGAAGAGAAGAAAGAAGAAAACAATGGAAACAAGCACAGGGATGAATTACAACTGGTAGGTGGGGAAAATATAAATTTTGAGCCATTATCTCAATGCTTCTATGAAGTAGTAGGGATGAAGCTATTAAATGGATCCAGTTGGCTAAAATTGAAAGAGTCAACCCCAAAACATGGCCATCTTATAATGGCATGGCCATTTAATATAGGCAATATGCCAGAATAATTGTATCCTGTCTGCAATAATACATATTAAGTGTCCTACAGTCCTTAGAACTACTTAAAGCCAATCTTCCATAGCTAGAGCAGACCTTTAACACACCCCTCCCCCTTGTCCCCACCTTCCTAATGCCATATATTCTGCAATAAGTTAGTCACAGAAAGTCTCCTAGCAGAACAAATCAAGCTAACCCAGAAATTACAAAACTCGAAGACACTTTGTATAAAGGGAGAATAAAATGGAGGAGTCAAGAGTAATCCCAAGTTTTTAACCCTGAGCAATGGGAGAGGGTATATATATCATAAGTGGGAGAACCAGAGAAAAACTGATCATGTCATCCAAAATGTATTGATTTTGAGGACATGAATTCTTTTTTTCAGGTAAAATATCTACCAGATATCTGAAAATCTTGGATTGTGTATCAGAAACTATCAGCTAGGGACTCAAGTTTGAAAATCACAAATAGCAAGTGCAAATTGAAGTTTGAGAGAACAAATGAAATGGGCAGCAAACTGTGAGTAACAAAGGAACAAGTCACTTTATTAAGGTCTGAAAGTTAAGTGCGATGATGATGAGTTATGAGTCCAATCACTAGAGTTCACCATGATTACTAAGCATCTAAAGCACCTAGTTGAGGGAAGGCTATGAAGAGCTCAGACAACACCATTTATGATTTTATGTAACTACCTCCATGTGGGAATTAGGAAAACAAATAGCAGGAAATTGTTGCTATTTTATATTGTATTGTTGGAGAAATGATTCAATGGGTCTTGAGAACAGATAGCATTTCAGGCTTAGGTCTTAGCCCGAAGGATGTACATGTCTCACTTCAGGAAAGCCATGAGGGCTTGAGAGATAAGGGACAGTGATTAAAGTTCCCCATTAAATCTGTGAATCTCCATGATCCTGCTCCACACTGTTCTACATCCTAAGCAATATTATACAATTCTTTCTAAAGAAGCATTAGTTTATTTTTCCTTAGAACCCAGTTTGACAAGGCTTAGAGGCAGAGCAGTAACAGAAGTAGTTGAATCCAAAGAGAACTTTGATTATATTGTCCACTGACAACAAAATAATAGAAGAGCAAATGGGAGATGTGTTATGTATAAGTAAAGACATATTTAAGTCAAAGTTAAGTCTATTTGAATTGTCAAATGTAGTTCACAACTAATACCCAACCTGTTGTAATTTAAAAGTGGCAAGAAGGAGTCACACCATACAACAGGACTCACATGGGAGCTTTATTGGGAGAAGTATGGAGAAGGGGGCAGAGTCTGGTCCCTGGGGATGAGAGCGAAGGAAGAGAAAGAGAAAGAGATGAAAGGTGGGCAAGGCCTACCTTTTATAAGGAAGCCTAGCAAATGCACATAAGGGGTACTCCTACTGGCTGCAGCTGAGTATATATCCTGTCATGACCCTAAGGGTAGGCCAGTACAGATGCCTAAATGCTAACACAACCTGAGCCTTAGCAAGATCACCTTGGAAAAAAGATCACATTACACTGGCGGAGTTAATACTGTAATTTTCCCATGATGTGTCTGGTGACCACCAACCACTGTAATGTTGGTAGAAGCAGACATATTCTGATATTCCAAGGAGCTTTGAACTTTTCATTTGGACTGATACAATTGAGATCTTAACATCACTGTGATCTGCCACTCAGAGTCTGTCCTACAGATGTCATGTGATTATGGCATTTGAACCAGATTTGTCTCAGTGGAAACAATAGGTTCCATCCGATCCTCTGATTCTCTCCTCTGTTCCATAATGGATTGTCAGCAGGCCTACTCAGAAACTAGGACTCCCTACAATGGTATCCAGACATGTAAAATAAGAAGTGGGGTTATAGAAAAGGTGTCACACAATCTGCCTGCTAGATTTGTCTGAACTTAACATAATAATAATCATGAAATAAAATATTATTGAAAGATTGCAAATATTACTTGTACCATAAGGGTCCTACATAGTGAAGGAGCAGTGACTGTGAATATATGTCAGCTCTACTTGACTAATCTGAATCATGAAGAAGAAGGTGAATCTTTAAAAACTTCTAAAGGATTATTATACATCCAGCTAGGTAGTAACTATGATCGTAGTTGGCCAAGTAACTTGATACATCACTTGGAACCTGCTGTCCTGCCATTTTTCTGATGAATATTTTTCTGTATGTATCTAATAGATGGACAACAAAATAAATTTGATGTCTCTTGACAATGTCACTGAACTAGCTCAAAATTATATCTACATTTAATTGATTCCATGGTTATAATATGTCTGAAGTATCCATCCTTCTTTCCCCTTTCCTAGCTCTGGCTCAATCATATTGATATTACCTCATAGTTTTGCTTCTGACCAGGGAATTTATGTCTAGCAAATAAAGTGCCACAATGGCTTCTTACTCATATAATTTACTGGTGTGTAGTGGTGAATCTTGGTTGCCAACTTGATGAGATTCACCATTTAAAAACAAATCTCTAGGCATGTTTGTGAAGAAGTTTCTAAACAGATTCATTGAGGTGAGCGAATCTCCCCTAAATGTAGGCATCGACAGTCTTTGTCTGGGCTCCTGACCTACGCAAACGGGAGAACGCCAGCTGAGCACCAACATTCTTCTCTGTTTCCTGACAGTTGGTGCAATATGAGCAGTAGCCTCAAGCACCCACGACTTTTCTGTAGTGATGGACAGTAACCTAAAACTATAACATAAAATAAACTGCTTTTTTCTTATATTCCTTAAACTGCTTTTGCAAAGTATTTTGTTACAGCAATGAGATGAGTAGCTAACACATAGTCTAGCATCTGTGTCCCCAGGGCCAGCTGAATTACAGAATAGACTTTTGTAGACTTAGCACTCTAGTTATGTGCCAACACTGCTCAGTACTAGGTTGCTCTTATCTCAGATGTGGTAAATAATCTCTTCTCTGCAACTAATATTTCCTGATGTTTTTCTTTTGCCAGTATTGACTAGTTAGGATCCAGTGGGTGGAAATAATGATAGCATTTTCTGTTACTTCTAGTGATCATCAGGTAAAACTCCCCCTTTGGTTTACAACATTTGGCTCTCTCATTTTTCAGACCCTAGTTTCTAAAGGGAACAAGGAATATTCACCCAGACACTGCACTTATAGCATTATATTTAAAGTTATAATTGCTATCTGGCCACTTTGATCTCCTTGAGACAATGAAAATTAAAAGATACATCATTGCTGAATTCCTGACTATCAATCAGAAGTTAAATCAAGGGAAGATGACGGAAAAGTAAGGGCTTCTCTGTTACATGTTTTAGTCGCCTCCATTCAATGTGATCAAACTGAATAGAAAATTATTACAAATACATATATAAAAATGGTTTGGGTCACCCTTATAGGCTGGTAAATGTTAATAGCTAAGTGCTTGTGGATGGTGATAAATATTAAAAAAAGATATTTCAGGAAAGAAGCTGAAGCTGTCAATTACAGCCAAGTATATATTTGCCAATAAATGAACTGTAGTAGCCATGAGTATGCTCACTTGTTTGGAAGTAAGCATGTTTACTAAAGTAGCAAATAATTCTTTTTATTTTTCCACTTTCTCTCCATTTCCTATTCTAAAGATAACTTTACAACTTGATATTTAAGGTGTTGAATGTCAACCAAGAGTGTGATTTTTTTTTAGAAGAGAAATAAACATCAAATAAACAGTACTCCCAAAAATGGTACAAGTGAGACTGTGAATGCTCCTTTGTAAAGAAGGTTGGTGTGTTTGCAGTCTTACTGTGTGTCAGTGAGGAATTATATCACATTAGAAGCTTTATTTTTCTTACTGCTTTTTCTTATAGTTAAATATGGGTGAAAGAGATGTGTATGTGTGCTGACTTTGCAAAGGTGGATAGACTGAAACAGACTGATACACTTTCCATTTGATTATATTGAGAAATAACATTTCCTAGAGTACCTGTATCTGTATAAGCATAGGTTAGAGTACTTCCAAAAGTAAGTTTTGAGAGGTTTCAGAGGTAGAGAAAGGTGTGATCATTCTGTAAGTTCAGATACATTGGAAAATAGATGCAGCATCTTGGCAGATTTTGGCTAGTCCAAAGTCTTTCCTCTGTGGCTGTTTTTTCTTCTGAACTATGGGTTCTACTGGTACAAAAAATCCCAGCCAGACTACCAGATACATTGCTGCAAACTCCCAGACCTGACATCCATGGGGACAACTGAACCATCTTCATGTCTATACCTACCACCTTCCTACACCATATCTTCCTGCAGGCCCCAACTTTCACCTGTACTCAGCTGAGTATGGCTCTCTCTCTCTCTCTCTCTCTCTCTCTCTCTCTCTCTCTCTCGCTCTCGCTCTCGCTCTCTCTCTCGCTCTCTCTCTCGCTCTCTCTCTCGCTCCTTTCCTCCTTCCCTCCCTCTTTCTTCCTTCTCCCTACCTCCTTCCATCCCTCTCTTTCTCCCTCCATTCAACCATTTGTCTTTCTCTCTCCCTCTCTCTCTCTTTCTCTCTCTCATGCATGTACGTGCATGTGTGTGTACGCATGCACACACACACACACACACACACACACACACACACATTCTTCAACTACCATTTTCAGTTTCTTTTTCAAATCTATAAAGTCTAATTTGTACAGTAAATTCTCTATGCCATAATTACCATCATGGATTATCTTCCATTGAACTCTGACTGATACTGATACACCAACCTACCAAGAGTAAATTTCCCATCTCCTGGAAAGCAACAATTTTCTTGCAGGAAGCAGCATTGATTCTAAAACCAGCATATTCTAAGGACAGGAGAGGGACTCCCATTCTATAGATTTGCTAACTTGGGCTGTGTAAAATAATTCTCTTACAGAGTTCCTATGTCTTTCCGTGAATTGTCACCCGCAGACTGATGGGATCCTTTTCTTAACACATCAGCTGTCTGGCCAACTCAGCTACTCAAATCAGTACCATCAATCCTATGCAGGAGGCCATAATGGGAGAGTATTAAAATCCATTCCAGCTCATTTGAATAAGCATCTCTACATATGCAACTTCTTACTTAGCAAGTTGAATGAAGAAGTTTCAGAAAACATAGGCAAGAATTGAAGAACATAGATAGTTAGGGCAATATCTGATGGAAAATTGATGTCTATAAAATATAATTTAGCTGATTTAATTTAAAAATTATAAAATTCATACCTGAGAAAGTTTAAGGCTATAGGAACAAACTTGCTACTGTTTAGCTAAATTGATATAGTACCAATCTCTTCTCTAGATAGGTATGCTTATACCCATGGGCAAACACTAATTTCAGCCTTAATTAGAGATGTTTCTCTTTGCAGTGAACTATGATGAATGCATCTCTGGATACATGTCTGCTCAAGGTGCTGGGAATCATGACAGTCCTGTACTCAGCCCTAAACAGAACATTTTTATCATTGAGCAAGAAGAAGCAGAAAGAATATAAGAGTTGAAAGATAGAAGGACTGTGAAATGCTCTCTACTAGGCATTGTATATCTAAAACAGTCATGATCCCATGGCAGCAGCAATGAATCTGCAATGAATCTGCACAAAAATATCAATATTAAAGTATCAACAAGGAATGGATCCAGAGGACCTCATCTCTCTCTACTAAACTACTGGCTACAGATAGATTCTAGGGGAGGGGCAGTCATTGTTTTCATTTGTGTACTTACTGGCAAGCTCCTACAGACAGCAGTTCCAAATCCATGGTGAAATAAATGGTCTGTTAAATTCAATCATGCTCAAAGTTAAACACAGAGACATGAATGTGGGAAAGGAACTTGTGGGAAGGAAGGGGCAAATAAGGGTGGGGAGACTGGAAATGGAGAGTACAACAGTCAAGATTTTCTACATACATAAATGAAATAATCAAAGAATAATTCAGTAAAAGTTATTTTTAAAATGACCAACTAAGAGTTAGCTATGATAGTGCCAAAATCCTTTTATACTAGGCATAATTATTAAATAATTTGTCTAAATATTGTACAGATAAATGAATTAAGAGTTTGAAAAGTCTTGACAGTTTTTGTATCCAAGACTAATTATAATACCTGAAGAGACTAAATAAAATAATATCACATAACAGCAACAACAAAAAAATAGCTTCCTTTGGCACAGACACTTAGAGTAACTGTCACAGACTTCAAATGATCACCAGGCTCCAAGGGAAATGTAATTAACAACAAGTGTGACATGAAATCATGAAGCCACTTTATTTTGTCTTTCACTACTTCAACCCATTTGCTACTCGAAGTTTTCTTCTTCTCCTGTCTGTATAGAAAACTCAGGCACACCCAAGACCTTTGTTATAAATCCTACATTGTAAAATATTACTTCTCCATAACAACTAGAATATTTAGTACTATGTAATTTCAAAACCCACAAATCCTTAAAACTGAGGATTCTGATCTTTCCACTCATTGTCCCCCATCCAATCCTCACCCTTGTTCAGAAGTATTGGTAAAGAAAGTATCATTTCTCCCTTAAAACTTTACCACATCTAACTCCCATCCTTAGCCATTAAATCTTCTTGGTGTAGATGAGGAAACCAACCAGCTTTCAGAGATTTGAAAAGAAGAAGAAAAGAAAAACTCCAACTTATAATTGCTATGCTCATTTTGTCACTATATATCTATTTGTTTATATTCTGAGAAAATAAGTCAACTATAAAATATCAAATTTTAACATGATTCATTTCTTGAATGACCAGTATATATCCACAGTGGTGGTTTGAAAGAAAATGCCCCCCAAAGGGTATAGCACTATTAGAAGGTGTGCCCTTGTTAGAAGTGTGTCACCGTGAAAGCAGGTTTTGAGGTCTCTTTTGCTCAAACTTCATACAGTGTGACAGTCAGTCAACTTTCTGTTGGCTGCAAGATGTAGCACTCTCAGCTCCAGCACCACATCTGCCTGCATACTGCCATGGTCCCCATCATGATGATAATGGACTGAATCTCTGAAACTGTAGGTGAGCCCCCTCAATTAAATGTTTTCCTTTTTAAGAGTTGCAGTTGTCATGGGGTCTCTTCACAGCAATAAAAACCTAAATTAAGACAGCAAGCCAACCCAACTAAATATTTTCTTTATAAGAGTTTCTGCTGTAGAATAATCCTTTTATACATTATAAGGGTTGGTCACTCAAATCTGTTTAATAAAAAGCAAATTGGCCAATAGGTAGGCAGGAAATATAGGTGGGGCAATCAAACTGACCCTGCTGGGATGAAGAAGGGTGGAGTCAGGAGACACAGAGAAGCAAGATGAGCTGTACTGAGAAAAAGGTACTGAGCTACGGGGCAAAGCATAGGTAAAAATAAATATGGATTAATTTAAATGTATGAGTTAGCTAGTAACAAGCCTGAGCTATCAGCCGAGCATTTATAAATAATCTTAAATCTTTATGTTGGTTATTTTGAGAGCAGAAGGTTGGGACAGAAAAACCCACCTACAAGTTTCCCTGGTCATGGAGTCTCTTCACAGCAATAAAAACCCTAACTAAGACCCCCTACCTTATGCCTCAGTTCAGAATCTGTTCCTTTAGTTTCCCCAGTTCCCAATTTCATTACTTGAAAGTTGGTTACTATCTCTCCTTAACCATGTTCAGATAGTTAAGGGCATGCTAACTGTGGTCCTTGTGTTTTATGTTTATTCACATTCATTTATTCATAAAAACATTTTCCATTAAGCAATATGATATGCAAGACACTGTGCTAAATTTCACCATGTCGAGGATTATTAAACTATTCCTGCCCCCACAGAGATCACATAACCATTAGACAAAAAATAATTAAAAATCCATGTAGAAAGTACTCAGCAAGAGTTACCAGGGTGGATAGTGCAAAAATAAAGTCCTCTAAAAAGAATAGAAGTTGAGAGGTAAAGAACCATTTCAGAAAGAAATGGAGAAATGTGTCAAAGTAAGGAATCATGAGAAAGGATAGGATATTGATTAGCCACAGGTGGCTCAGTTTGCATCTGACACATTGATTATGAGGCAGGCAATGAGGATGAATGACCTGAGCAAGTACACAGAAAGCTCATCCTAAAAGAGTTTGCACACCTGTCAGTAAAAAAATTAATCTGAAATGCATTTGGCGGCACCAAATGTTAAGGAGGAGTGTGCCATATTATATTTAAAATTTGAAGATTATTCTGACTATAAGGCTACTAGTTCTTAAAAGGGGATTTGGAATTACAGTATAACAAAAAAACCAAAATTCTCTTAAAGTACCTTCTCAGATGCCTAAGTAAAATGGCAAATGCTCCAACTTGAGGAGAGAAACCAATGGAAATACATTCCTTTAAAACATAAAATCAGAGGTTAGTAAATTTTAAAATGACAGGGTGTTTTTTAATCCACAGTATAAAAAGCCTATAATGTCTTATTTGCTGAGGATTGAGAGATTTAATCTCATGTACTGCTGTGAGATGTCAATTGAAATGTAGTTTGGCAGCATCTGGTAAAATTTTAAGTGTGTGTGCCCTATGACTCAGAAGGTTCTCCTCTGGGTATCTTTCATTAGAAACACTCTCACAGCTCTCTCTCCTGGAAGCTATTCAAAGGCAGCATTTCAGTTGAGTGGGCACATGCCTATCACCCATTGCCTTATTCGGTGGACAAGAATTACAAAGATGAGTTTCTGGAGAACAGCCTTGTCCAATTCCCACGCCCAAGAGAATAACTGGAAATAATCCAGATATGCCTGTAGAGCCTGAAATCTTGTGTTTGGTTAGACTTCTATTTTGTCATTAGAGAGAGCATGCTACATGTTTAGAGAGAACTGCCATAGAGAGTGACCAAAGAAGTAGAGATACTAACATTCATTGCCTTCAGTTTCCAGCTCGCAGAGACAAAGACAATAAATCCTACTTTGGACCACTGGTCCCAAGGTCTGGGGCCATACAAGGTAGGAGATTGGATTCTGCTACCTTGTTGGAGACTGCTGCACTATAACTACTCTCACTTTTGCTTTAGACAATATCCAGGGCTATTCTTCTGTGGAAATTGGCTGGCTGCTGCTTCACAATGAAATCAGTGAACTAGGAATGTGCTCACAACCCTCCCAGGACAGGCACTCTAGTTCTACCCTTAGAAAAGCAATATAGTTATTTCTCCTTTTCCTTTGGGTCAGAGCCAAGAGGGAGAAGAAGTGAAGAAGAAGTAAAAGGAGAATTGGAGACCAAAAATCACAAAGTCTATTCTACCCCCATTTCAAACCCTCACAGTCACAGCGCAGGAACTGAGAAGAGAAAGGAGACGTTGGTTTTATAGAATATGGGACTGTAGTGATGAAATGTATATTATTGAGTGCTAAAGAACCCAAGTGAGACTGGTTTAATAAAAGAAAGTGACTTTACCAACTTAAATGAGCTATATTAAGGGAAACAACTGCACAGCAGGAGGGAAGGGATAGCAAGGCAGTTGAGGAGAACATATGTAGTTATTGAGAAAAATAAGTCTTCTTGTACAGTGAAACCTGAGACTCCTTTAAATAACTGTAAAGTGGAATGTCCTTCAATAAGAAAAGGGGCAAATAAAATCTGTACAATATGTATAAGCATCAATTTGGGAGTATAAAGACATGATATATTATTATTATTATTATTATTATTATTATTATTATTATTATTGATTATGAGTATTTCTTTTTTAGGTTTATTCTTATTTTTTGTATGTTTAAGTGTTTTGCCAACATAGAGGTCTGTGTATGATGTGAGTTCGTGGTGCCCATAGAGGCCAGAAGAACTCATCAAATTCCTCTGGAACTGGAGTTACAGAAGGTTGTGACCCTTCACATTGGTACTTAGAGTTGAATCCAGGTCCTTTGGAAGAGCAGCATTGAGTCTTAACCACTGAGTCATCTCTCTAGCCCTAATTACAAACATTTCAAGAGCATGTTGAATGATAGAAGAATTGAAGACCATGTAGACATGAGGTCATATTACATACTTCCTGTGCATATACTTTTGTGCATGTGTGTATATAGTACATGCTAATTTTCTAATTGAGGAAGAAAAATTAAAATGGAGAAGTCACATTTGTAGGACTCTGGTTTGATATGCAGTGTGCTTTAAAAAAGGAAAACGTGGTAATGTACTTCTTGCATATCTCTATTAGTCAGAGTTCTCTAGAGAAACAGAATTGATAGAATGAAAACACATATATGTAAACTGTAACTCCAATTCAAGGGTATTAAATGCCTATTGTTGCCTCTGTGGAAACTGGGCACTCGCATGTTGCACAGACTTCCATGCTGCCAAAACACTCATACACAAAAATAAGAATAAAAATAAAAAAAAATATATAATAAATTTTAAAAAGAAATTATACATATATACATACACACTTATACATATCAGATTTATTTTTATTAGACTGGCTTATAGGCTTTGGTCCAACTATTCCAACAATGGCTGTCTTCTTAACAAAGGCTATTGGGGTCCAGCCCCTCAATAGCCTTTTCCCAGGGGCTGTGGAAGAATCTACAACCAGCTGATAATCTAATCTTAGATTATATTAATGAATATACATACACAAAACTCTTTAGTCTTTATTCTTCTGAGCCAGTTCTCTGTCTACACAGCTACTTTTCTGCTCTCATGCCTAGCTCCTTTCTTGCCTGATTTTCTCTATATTTTTCTGCTGCTCCCTCTAAGTGCTATCTTAATTTCTTCAATAAGTTCTGCCCCATTTTGGTTCTCCTCCATCTAGTTCTTTCCCATCTTAGCTCCTCTCCCATCTTAGTTCCTCTCTTTATTCTTCTAAGTTCTCTCTCTTGTTCCTCCCCAGCTAGCTCTTTCCCATCTGATCTATTCTTCCCATCTCCATACTTTTCAATCTAGTTCTCCTCCATCTGGTTCTTCCTCATCTGGTTCTTCCTCATTGTGTTCTTCCCCATCTTCCATCTCATTCTTCTAGTTCTCAATCTAGTCTGCCCCAAGTCTCTGGGGTTTATAGTTATATACCCATGCAATAGCAATGCCATGGCTATGGCAAGTTCACCAGGCTTGAATTCCCTCTGGGTCAAAGGGATGGGTGATAAGATCCCCCACAAGGAGCAGTAATTGTCAGCTATCATTAGCAACCCCAAAGGGAAGTGACTAATGGGGAATAGAATCAACTGAGGGCTAAATTCAGTTAATAGATCTGAGAAAGGGAATTTATGTACTCAAACTACATTCTTAGAAGTGGTTAGTTAAAGTTTTAGGAGTCTATCAGAGATGAGTGAAAATAAAACTGCCTTTTTTCCTTTAGCCCCTTATCTGTCCAAGCTTTTTTGGCTGCCACCATTTTCTGGCAGAGCAGGAGAGTATACTCGGGAGCTAGGCAACCTGAGTCACAGCTTGACATACCTGGCAAGTAAAAATCCTTTAATTCTGAGTTAATTGATCTAGAGCATTTGGAAGAAAAAAGGTTAAGCTTAATTAGCACATCTGCCAGGTCTGGGAAGTAGTCTCAGTGAATGCTTATCTAAACTGCAGTTTGTTCTTAGAGTGTCTAGAAGTATCTCAGATAAGGTACTTTCATCCAGAGAAGGTCCTGGTCAGATGTTGCTAATGATGACAATTACAGAAAGGCCTGGAATTAGGGATCTTGGCTGTATCTGTTGTTAGCACAATTGGAGAAAGTTATACAAATACTTTAATTGTATAGGGGAAATTGTGCCTAACGAATGATCAAACATACTGTTCTAGGAATGGAAAAGCTACAATAGCACACGAGAAATTCATAGCAGGAAATGGCTAATATTCAAAAGCCAGTAACACCAAGACTTCCTTGAGGCTTGGCTTTATCATCTGGAAATGCCCTTGGCTTCTTCCAGGTATAACTTTGTCATAGTCAGCTGAATTCCTACTTCATATTTCTATATCTCACAGCTTCTTCTAACAGAAAACCCAAGAATTCAATAGTTGTGCAGTCTACAAGGGTGGTATCTAAGAATGTCTTCTATATACTTCAGAAAGAAATAGGCTCTAATATCAGTGAAGGAATGAACTTATCAGCAAGCATGAGGGCAAACAGGCCTCAGCAAGCACTTCTTTGACCCAGGCTTGCCACCAGAAGGTGTGTCCCAGATTTAAGGTAGATCTTCCCACCTCAAGTAATCCAATCAAGAAAAATTCCTAAAAAGTGTGCTTAGGGGCTTGGGTTTTAATTAATTCCAGCTATAGTAACATTGCCAATCAAGAATAGCTATCACAATATCTTAACAAAGTGATAAACATGAGGAATACCAAGAAGAAAATTGAGCAAAATTAAAACAATGGTTAATCTAGTGATAAGTATTTGTTAAATTGTTATTTTTTATTTTTAATTAACAGATACTTATCAAACTAAATGATATTTTCATATGTATACTGTGCACTTTGTTCATATGCACCCTTCAATACTTTCTCTTGTTCTCCACTGTATTATTATTTGCATTTTCCTACAATTTAACCAATGTTGGCCTCTAAAAATAATGGAATAGAGAAAAAAATGTAAAAATCTATGTACAAAAGAAGAAATGTATAATCAGTGTACAGAAGTATAATCAACTCTTCCACTAGAGTTATATAAATTCTCACAAAAGAACAAAGAAATATTATTTACCAACATATTTATTTTATTTAATTATAATTATCAAGGTACTCAAGGGAAACAGACTGGGTATTAGCATGTTTCTCTGTACAGCATTTGACAAGTAATGTAAGGAGCTATTTGACAAGCTCATGACAATATATGCACAAAAGATTTCCAAGAATTATGAGGTAAAATGTTAAGTGTACCATATTCTGGAGTTTGGGGTTAGGAATGATGTACACTTATCCATATACTAATATAGTTTGATAATACCCTTGCATTATTTATATCATAAACATATACATGTATGCAAGTATATACACATATATTTGAATTTTGTTCTTTTCTACTTTAGTAATTCTACATGTAGGATTCTATTGTAAAGAAATAATAAGAGATTTGTTGAGGATTTAATACAAAGATATCCATGGCAACATTATTCATAACAGCTAAAAACTGCAAACAACCTTCATGCTTAACAATAAGAGAATGTTTAAATACATTATTAAACAACCATATGATCAAATAGAAAGTAGTCCTTTATAAAAATGATGCTTTCAAAACACAGTGAATTTCATGAGGGACATTCTTCTGATACAGTGTTATAAAGACTAGAAAAGAAGATAAATAGCCATGAGTTAGCAGACAGTCCAGAGGCCTAACCAAGCTTGAAATCCGTGCATTTGTAGAGACATCAATCAGCTAGGCTGCATGATTTTTCATTGCTAGTATTCAATACTTTAGGCATAGAAGCACAGAAAATGCACATCTTCAAGACTGCAAATCCATCACTAAATGTAAAACAACAACAACAACAACAAAAAAACCCACTTTGTTTTCCAGGGCTTTATTATCATTTTGCCAAGTTCATTCTGTTCTCAAAATACTAGTTATCAGAAAGTCCAGAAGTCCTACTGACTGGGAAGATCCTCCATTAAGAAAACTTTCAGTCTTACCACATGCAGAAATAGAAGTCTGCAGCAAACAAACACTTTTGTTTGAAGGTACCTGCAAAAGCTTTGAGGTGTCCGAATCAATTACTGAGAATCTGTTTGGCAGGTCACACACAGAAGCACTGTTTGTATGCTTTGTAAAGTTAGATCTAAGAATTAATTCTTGCCTGTTGTGGGATATGTGTACACTGTGTGAAGATACATTGCTGTGACTGACATAATAAAGAGCTTAATGGCCAATAGGTAGGCAGTAGGTAGGCAGCACTTCTTGGCAGAGAGGAGAAGTAGGAGGAGATAATTGAGGCACAGAGGAAATGCCAATGAGACATGGAGGGAGTCAGGCATACAGAATGAAAGAAAAAACGCCACATGATAAAATATAGATCAATAAAAGCAGATTAGTTTAAGCTATAAGAGCTAGCAGAACAAGTTTAAGCTAAGACAGAACTTTCATAATTAATAAGAAGTCCCCATGTCGTTATTTGGAAGCTGGCTGGTAGGTCAGAAACAGGCTTGATAATTTGCCTTTGAAGTCCCCTTTACTTCACTATCCTCATTGTTGATTTGGTTGCTGACATTTTGGTACCTCTGCAACATGTTAGAAGTCCATGAATACAAGGGGTCATGAGAACTACATACTTTCTACTCCAGCCTTCTACTCCTGTTAACTTGGTAGTGGCAATTAACAAAAAGAATTCAATCCTGGTTCATGGGTTATTATCTCCAGATAAGTCTCTTCAAGGAATATGATTCAAATTTTTGTGATGTAAATTGTACAATCATGTCCTAATGTATAATTTAGTTCTTTTTACCCACTTTTACTCTCAGAGAACCATATCTAGTCCCCCAATGTAAAGGGACTCCATTCAGAGCTAGACCAACACTTCAGAACCAAAACTGCACTTCCAATGAGGTTCTAATTCTGGATGACTACTGTGAAGTTTGAAGCTGTCCTTTTAAAGAGAGTGTTAGCAAAATCCATCAAGTGCTATCAACTCCTTAAAGAGACACTTCACTTTCAAGAAGATTCTCTTCTATCCCCATGAGGAATAACTGTAGTTTCTGTCCCTGCCCAATTCTCACACAATGAATATCAGAATTTGCAACACCCATATTTCTTGGAGGTGAGTTTCTTATCCTCTTTCTAGTGTTTTGGATACTAAACCTACCTAGCTACTATAGAGGGCAGACACGGGATGACAAACAAAAATATATTCTAGTGCATGCCACTATTCTCCACATTTCATTTCTTGACTATCTATGCTTTCTTATTTACTCTATTTTTTTTTTGAGTTTTGACACTATCTGTCACATGAACTTCCTGCTTCATTGTTGGAACCATTTAACATAATGAGTAACTTAAGTATATGTACAGGCTAAAGTGGGGAAGCTAGAAGAGACGGTGTGGGATAAAGAATCAGAAAGTGCGATGGAGTGGTTAAGGGTAGACACTTTTCCAGAGGACTGAGTTTGGATTCCAACAACTCCTTACAGTGGGTCACAACTACCTGTAACTCTAGCTCCAAGACAATCCACTGCCTCTGGTCTCTGCTGGCACTGCACTCACAGACACACATACCCACACAAACACACATACATATACATAATTTTAAAAATAATCAATTAAAAACTAAAAGGAAAACAATTAGAAAATACCAATGAAATGAGGCTTTTCTTTGTAAAGTGGGATTAGACCCAGAGTCAAAGTAGCACATATGTTAGGGTTTAGAATAAACTGTACTGACGGAGAGACTATTTAAACACAGAATTCTGATTCTCTGTATTATGTTCTTGGCTGTTCACACCAACCTCTCCACTCTTCCCTAGCAATTTAAATGGACAAAGAAAATAAACAGAATAATCTTTATCAATATTTCCTTTCTTTTCTGATTATCTGCCCTTTCTCCACTATTCCCTTACCTTCACCAAAAAAAAAATAAAAAATAAAAAAAAGTCCAGGCCGTTGTTATCTTAAATACAAAACAGAAATAACATTGGCTTTATTTGCTTTCATTTAATATTTCTACATGGCTTCTAGCAGGTCTCAAACTTCAAAGACAATCAGACTGAGCAACCTCTGTTCCTCTCTCCATAAACTTGTGTCTGAATTTCAAGTTGCTCATTCATAAGGTGCTGATAAAAAAATGTTGACCCAGGATCATAGACATTACAGCCAAGGAAAAGAGATCATCATCTCAAGATGACCAGAGATTGTGTCATGCTGAGTTCAGATGAGATAGGCTTCCTGTCAAAAGACTTTGTAATCAATGGTGTAGTTTCCAAAGATTCAAGGTTCTTGGACTTTCACAGAAAGCCAGAGGTAACAAAAGAAGGCGTGAGGGGGGCAGGGATAAAGAGAGACAGAGACAGACAAAGAGAGAGCCAGACACAGGGACAAACAGGGAAAGAGAAAGAGAGTCAAGGAGAGACCGAGAGTCAGAGCTTCTGTCCACAGATTTGACCAGAGGAAGGAAGAGAACCAGAAGAAATACACACCTAAAAATGCTGTTCCTTCTGAAAGCAGCTAGGTGAAAGTGACATCGACTTATTTACATTCTTCTTGATGAGACTCCATTTTTTTTAAATACAGTTCAATGAAGTTCTTGAAACTGGCCATTTAAAGCTTCATTCTTATTCCAAAGGACTTGCTATAAACTTCCACTGGTCACCTGGCAAGCAGCTGTTAACCTTTTCCTCCAGACACTAGGAGAAGAAATAAGTTTGTGTGAGATTGGAGGTGAAAGCTGAAGCCATCATCATGATTCATAGAGTGAGTTTGGAAAATGGTCTTACTGCAAAGGCCAGCTTTCAAGAAAGGTGTCTGATAGGATGGCCAAACACCCTAATTGTCGTGCTAGAAACCCCATCCAATGACTGAGGGAAACTGGATGCAGATATCCACGGTCAGGCCCCGGGTGGAGCTCCGGGAATCCAATTGGCGAGAAGGAGGAGGGTTTATGTGAGCAAGAGTT
>CABHPQ010159805.1:19446-45529 GCA_902168405.1 Peromyscus aztecus
ATCCATGGCTGATATGTAAAGTTGAATTATATTGTAAAATAAAGTAAAATAAATAAAAAAAAAGAAATACAAAAAAAAGAAAGGTGTCTGTTTCAAGCTGTTCAGTTTTTGCATGGACATTCAGAAACTATTTTTCCTCGTTTTATTAGTTCTTTGAGAATTTCATACAATATATTTTAATTGTATACATCCTCCTCCCTTCTCCAGTTCCTCCAAGACCCACATCCCCTTCCTCTGCCCCTCGAACTTTGTGTCCCTTTTTTTTCTTTTAACCCACCAAGTAGAGATTGCACTGAGTACATACTCTTGGATGTGTGGTCTTCCACTGTAGTGCGATTGGATCACCAAAGTACACATCTTTAAAACTAATGATTCTCCCTTTCCCAGCAGCTATCAACTGTCAATAGCTCCTTAGCTGGAGGTAGAGACTTTGTGCCTCTCTCCCCTCTCCATGCCAGGACTTTTGTCTGGCTTGAACTTATGCAGGTCTTGTGCACTTAATCACAACTGAGAATGCAGTGGTATCAAATCTGTTATTTTAGTCACAAATATGAAAAACAAAACCGTCTTCCACAGAGAGGACACTCCAACTCTGGTTCCTGCTACATCAGATAGGAGGTAGGATCTCTATATACAAACATTCTGGGGCTGGAACTCAGGGTCTAGCACCTTCTCAACAAATATTCTATGCTTCAGCTATAGTCTATACCCAAAGAACCTCCTCTGTTTAAAAGCCAAGGACCAAGATAAGATTGGAGCTGAGGCCAGAACCTCTCATCCACTGCAGACTGTGCAGTCATATTGACAAGCTGTTTTTCATTCCTCAATCCAGCATGTCTTATCAAGCCTAGAAAATGACGTGGATTTCCAAGTTAACATCCCAGGTTTGCATATACCATAAGTAGCAAAATTTTCATAATCTTTCTTTTGTCAGTAAGGTATTTAACCGGCTGCCCCTCATTTAATACAGGGTTTGTATGAATATTGGATTGTGGCTTTCTGCTTCAAAAAGACATTAAAGATGTTGCAAGTTTCTTGAAGAGTCCAGAGACTCTAAGTTTCAGCTTTTCCTTAATAAAATCCTATTTTTGCTTTTCTCTTCTTCTAATTCAACCTACTCAATATTCAGCTCCTCACCATCCCATCAAATGCCCCAGCTTTGGACACTGGACATTGTCTTTTACAAGAGAATATGCAGCAATCCCTTATCTTTGGGAAACTCATCTGGTGCCTCAATGAATATCTACCTCTTTTACAGTGAATTCATTTTCAAAAGTTATATATTTTAAAAATTAAGGACTGTGGATATAGGTCATTGGTAGAACACTTGCTGGGCACTTTCATTTTCAGTACTGAAAAAAATAATTAGTGCACATTTAAGTTTACCTCTAACATAGTTCACCCAGTTTCTGATTGCTTTCAAAAAGCAAATTATAAAGTTGTAGTTTTATACTTATAAATGAGGCTTTGTTCTGGTAAAAGTCAGTGCTAGATCATTTCTGAATCTTGAATATAGACCAAGGGAGATGGCTTGGGATTGAGATGTGAGTAGCTGCTTGTGCAATATGAATTCATTGATTTTAAAATGTATTAATCTCCCCCAATCGTTAGACATTAGCAAATAAGAACTAAAGAATAAAAGTAAATTGTCACAGGCTATCTCAAAGGTAGAAAAGGGGTTTGATTCTCATGAATCAGTTAAACTTGTTTCAATTCCATGAAGGCATCTTCTTCTTAGTATGAAATTGTTATCAAGTAGTACGTAGTAAGAGTTGCTTTGCTAAAGGTTTGTTAAAATGCAAATTAAAACCTCTGATTGTGCCGTGTATTCTACACAAATTCCATAAAGAAAGCATGTTTCCATAACCTAAATTATCTCCCGTGTTTTGGACACTCAGACCTAGAGAATAATAAGTATTCTGAATCTTGAGAAAGCTTGTAATGTTTGCTTTGACCTGTCATTCATTTTATTTTGACAAAGACACTCTTAACATACAATTCAGATAATGCTAAAATGTCAATGCATTACCCTATCCAGACAGCTCCTTAACGTGCAATTCATTCATTTCCTACATCACCATAAGAAAAGTCATTCAGTTTACCAAAAGGATGACAACTAGAGAAAGCTCCTGTGTTCTCATGAGAAAATCATTAGTTTTCCCCCACCAAGCCATTATTACCAGTATCTCTGGTGAGTCGCAAATTCCCCTTCACAAGTTCCTAAGAGATCAGAGGCATGAAGATTGAGGGGTAAGGATGGCATATGTCAATGTAACCTTTAAAAGTCCCCTTAAAGACTTTGTGTGAAAGGTAACTCTCCAAAGACCTGAACTTTTGCAACTCAGTAAACAGTTAGCAGCCATCCCCATCAAAATCACCCCATGAGAACAATTTAATGAAGTAGAACATTTGTCAAGATCATCTACTTGATCTTTTGATCTCCTTATAAACAGGTATCACATAGGCTTCTCTCCAAAAGACAGAAGTCAGGATAATGATTACCAATTACATAAAATGAAGCACTAACTACTGAGATCTATAGTTTACTCCATACATTTTATGGGAAAATGAGACAACTTTCTCATGTATTATTAACAACAGTCCCAAGAAGGAACCCTGTGTAATTACTCCCATTCATGTATAAGGCCCCTCTCATAGAGAGCCTGGAAATGAAAATAGTTTGCATACTGATTATGCATCAAACTCTGCAATTGTCTCTGGCCTGACGGGCTTGCTGCAGACAAGAAGAATTTATTTCAATGTGTTACAATAATCACATCCTATAACCACAAGTTATACTTTTAAAAAAAATCTTTTTTCACATAAATAATTTTGAAACTATGTAACCTATAATACAATTTTGTTTTGGCATCTAATTCCTTTTCTACTCAATCTCTTCTCTAAAGTAAATAACCTCTGGCATATTTTTAGTTTAAATTAAAGAATTTTCTTTAGACTTTCAATATAGCTAAAGGAATCTAATTACCTCATGATCTAATAACCACCATCATCCATTTCTTTGTTACATGAAACACTTGGAAATTTTACATCATTTTGTTTCCTTTTGAATTCATGGATCTAGTCTAGTTCCATAGATTTCATTCCTTTCTGTTTGTTTTCTGTAGCCATTAGACACTTAACTTTTAGTATTCATGACTTTAGATAAAATCTTGTCCATCCAAAATTAGATTTTCAGAACAAAATATTTCATATCAGAAATAGAATTTAAAAATAAACATAAAATTATATTAAATCACAATCATTTTATGATGGAAAGACATTCATCTTATAATCCAGGAGTATTATTACTTTACTCCTGAATTTACCGCAGGTAATAAGAACTGTCTAGATAGTACTAAAGATATTGAGACGAAGACACTCCCTGCAATATCCAGGTAGATGTGATATAGTCACAAGAGTCCTTATAAGAAGGAAGCAAAAGGGTAAATATCAGAGAACAAGAGATGTGATGACAAAAACTGAGGCTAAAAGGATGAAAGTTGAAGAAGTGGGTCATGGATGAAGGTGGCCTCTTAGAGCCTTAAAAGCCAGGAAGATGGGTTCAACTCTGGGCCCACAGCCTTGCAGACATGTTAATTTTTGACCAGGCCTGGAGGCCTCATCCAGATGTTTGGCCTGTGGAACTCTATGATGCTGAGTTTGTGTTGTTTTAAGCAGCTAAGTTTGAATAATTTATTGGAGCAGCTATAAAAAAAATTAATGCAGATCTTCTGCATAAATATGTGTCCATTTATTCTTGGATAACTATGACGTATTGCTAGAATGAATGGAGATCCATTGTTAATTTTACCCCAGTAGTGTACTTTAAATTTTAAGAGCAGAGTAGTCTGTTCTTAATGGCAGATGTTTCACTATACCAGAATCAGAGACACCAAAAAGGAGGATGAGATAAAAAAGGAAGTGCTCCCTCTCTGGGTAGTAAAAACACTGAACAAGTGCTTTTGTGAATAGGGCAGTCACTGCTTTTTTAAGTTTTGCTCACATGATAGCTCACTTACTTTGCTATAGGACTGACCTTGATTGAGTCTTACAGAAACAAATAAATGTAAGCAGGTTAAATGATCAATAAAGAAAATCTTTAATAAACATTACTAAAAGAATATGATGTCTCACTATCTGAGATGTGCTGTAGCTGGAGTTTTCCTGCCTGGCCCACGGTCAGGACAAATCTCTTTCACCTGCCAGTCCCGCAGCTGCTCAGACCCAATAAAGTAAACACACAGAGACTTATATTACTTATAAACTGTATGGCCATGGCAGGCTTCTAGCTAGCTGCTCTTATATCTTAAATTAACCCATTTCTATTAATCTATAAGTTGCCACGTAGCTCTTGGCTTACCTGTATCTTAACATCTTCTCATGGCGGCAGCTGGCAGCATCTCTCTGCCTCAGCCTTCCACTTCCCCAAATTCTCTTCTCTCCTTGTCTCGCCTATACTTCCTGCCTGGCTACTGGCCAATCAGTGTTTTATTTATTAACCAATCTGAGCAACACATTTAACATACAGAACGTCCCACAGCACTTCCCCCTTTTTTTTTCAAAAAGGAAGATTTTAACTTTCACATAGTAAAATTATAGATAACAAAGCAATTATCAAGCAAGAATTACAGTTACACTATCTAGTCTATTTATAATATCTAGTCTATTTGTATTTGGCAAAATTAAAGATATCCTATCTATCCTATATTTATGAGTCTAAGGTTTCATATCTAACTTATCTCTTATCATAACTAAGGAAAATTATAACTCTAGTCTTCAACTACATCAAAGACCCCAGAAAGATATACTATTACCTGAGAAGGATGCAAGCAACTTTCGGGAGTCTTGCAGGGTAGACAGAGACAGACAGCAGCCTGGACAGTCACCTAATGTTCCTTTGGAAAGTTGGGGCATCTGTCTTCAGCCCACAGGCCTAGAGTCTCTCAGTCATTTCTCTCTGTGTCCTGTAGAATGTCTGGCAGTTTCCTCTGTGAAGCAGGAACTTGGAGGACCATTTTGCCAAGCAAAGTTCAGTGGTCACATTCCTATGGGTCCTGCATATTCAGTTGATCAAGCTGTCCACGCAAGAACAGTTTGTTGCCTAAACAGCTATTTTTGCCAAGGTGATGATAAACTCCACATGGAGTGCCTTCAATGCCCATCCTCCTCTCTGAAGTAAATTGGTGCTGCCAGGAGCAGACATGTCTCATTGTCCAGAAAGTCTAAATTTTTAAAACATTTTAAATGCCATATTCTGTAGGTCTTTGAAGTGAGTGAAGATTACCACCTAATTGAATTATATCTATGCATATCTAGAAAAAAAACATGACTATAAGTTTGACTATCATAGAAGACTAACTATTTATTAATCTGTATTTCTTAATTATCCATTACAATTTAAATGAGTTACATAAACATAATACCTCAAACGAGAATAGAAACATATATACGGTATAACAAAATTAAGTTTAAACTTGTATCAATAAACTAAAATCCACAGCAATGTAAAACATTTCTAAACAAGTTGTTACTCTTTAAAAGTAGGTTCATTAATCTATCCTTTTATCCTATCATATCTATATCATATCTCCTTTTCTTCTTTAGAAAGAGATTGCATTTATAATCAACCTGATTTACTCCTTCTGAGGTCTTTGATGGGATTGAAGACTAGCAGTTATAGTTACAACTTTATATATATATATATATATATATATATATATATATATATATATATATAATATATTAGCTAGAACATATTAGATTCAGGTTCTTTAGGATAGGACACCTTTTGGAATGATCTTTGTAACATGCATTTACCTATGCTCTAGATGTCTCTGGATTTTAGTATGTGTTTCTTGCTTGATATTGTTCGTATTGGTTGTAGCTCCATCTTATCTAGGTCATTATCCCTCATTACTCCTGGACAGTATTTGATAACCATTCCTTTGTATATATTCTTGTATTAGGATAGAACCTTCTTATCTAGACAAAAGGGGGAGATGTAGTGGGTTGCCATTCCATCTTTGATCTGGAAGTTCCAACCCCCATTGAGGCTTCAGTAACTGTCACGCCTACAAGGCGGGGCTGAGAGAGGACCCCGAAGACCTGAGATCTGGGTGGGCCGGCTCTCTTGGTTCCTGGACCCAGGATGCTGAAGGTAGACTGAGCAGAGTTCTTCAGAGAACACCTCTGGACTGTGCTACACCTTTCCCAGACCCTGCAACCTATCCCTTCACTTGTAAGTTACCCCACAAAATAGACCTCCCTTTTAACTACGTGGAGTGGCCTTAATAATTTCACCAATATCGTTCATCAGAAAAAGATTTACCAAGTAAATTTACAGATGTCCATTTTTCTACTAACTCTTAATTTAAGAGGATCTTGCTTACTCTTATCAAGAATTTGGGAAAGATGAAATAAGGTTAATTCCAGTGTAAGTTTTAATATATAATTTGGGTTGAAAGCTTTTATTTTATGCATGAAATATGTTTCTGGCAAAGTTGGAACTGAGCATACAGCTCATTTAGTTTACCGGAAATGTCAGCATATGAATTAATTGGCAAAAACAAATAGCCAAATAAGACTTGTTTTATGTCACAAAGGATGTAAGTACGTATTTTTTATTTTTAAAATTACTCTATTTTTAATTAAGATAAACATGCTAATGCCTATCTCCATGACAACCATTTATTTTTTCTGAATCTTAACTTCAGAACAAGGAAAGCGCTGGGGAACCTAGGAGCTAAGCCCTCTAGTTAGTACGAGGGCAATGAATATTCTAAGACTTTAAGAGACAATTCCATTTAAAGTGCTGAGGAATCAGAGAGAGCAAGGGTGAAGAGCAGAATTGGAGAACATAGATTCCAGCTATAAATGCACTCTAAGACGTGCTCTCAGAAGTAATCCTCATGTTAGTTTGAAAGGATTCCCATACCCTATCACTGCAGGAACTAGCTAATTATGAAGCTTATTTGTCTTGATAAGTAGAGGCAATGAAGTGGGGTGTTGATCACTGTGTATAATAAAATGAGGAAATCAATGAACAGAAGGCTTAAGTTACCAACTACCTTTTGTGTGCATGAAGGTTCTAGATACAAGCTAATCTAGAAAGGCAGAGCCTGTTCAATGTAAAAACAAGTCAGGTTGAGGAGAGTTTTGAATATAGCATAAGCATAGACAGTCAATCTGTTCCCTAAAAGGAAATCCACAAAGAAGTGAAGATGATTGTCACCATTATATACTTAGCAGTTTCCCCTGTTCAATTTTTATATCTCCAGTCTCTGCAAAAAGTAGTTGAAAATGGTATTAAAGTTCTATGGACTTAATAGGCTTTTGTTTCCAGTATCACATGCTCTTCAAGATGTGGTCTTCCATATTCTTCATCACAACTTCAGCACACACTTTGTAACTAGTGATTCAATTACACTGCCTTGTTCTCTATCAGCAGACAGATTATGACAAGGACAATAGCATGCCATCCATGCTTTTATTGTAATTTCTTACCATGTCACAAACTGGGTCTGTGGCTTCATGACATGTTGATTCTCTAAAAGAAGATGGCAATAAGAACATAGGGCCTGAGGAGTGGGAAATGAGAAGTAACCCATCTTCCATGGAAAGATGCACGAATGTAGAGGTTCAGAAAATCCTATGAAGATTTAGTAATTCACCATCCCAGTAAGGATTTTAGGAGTAATGTGTTTGATGCTGATATACTCTTTTCTAGTTCAAGGCAACTGTTGCAATTCACATCTCCCATGGAAGTTCATTTTTAAAAATGGGAGGAAAAAGGAATTACAAAGCTTCAAAGCTTTCAAATAGAGTTTTCTTTCAAAAACTGTTCTATCACATGTTGTTTATGATGTATAAGACTTCCAGTTTTAAGTAGGCTCAAGAGCAAAGAAAACACTGGCTGGGTAAAGCTGCGGTAATGTCTTTGCAACATCATCAGCATCTGCAGGATGCTGATATGATTAAATTGCAAAATAGCTGACCAGCAGTACCTCACTCTGTTACACTGACACTTTTTATTCTAAAATACATCCATGTTTCAGCAACGACTTTGAGTTCTCTATAAGTAAGCTTTAGGTCCAGTGGTCCTAGTTAAGTTTCTTATATTAAGACCTATTTGCATTTTATATCTGATAACTTGCTGCTGTTCTTGAAAAGAATGCACAGTGTACCACAGCATTTTACAGTAACCCAGATCTCACTGCTAGAGGCCAGTAGCAATTGTTACCCAAATATGACTATCCAAGGAATCCATAGACTCTGCAAACTGTGAGCAAAATAGTTCACAGTTAAGAACATCTATGCTTGAGTATAAACAATCATTTTGATCAACTGTGATTACTAATAGAACAAAAAAGTATACACATAAACAAACACATATATGTATGCAACATACCTCTTAGCTTCTAGAGCAACAACATCCCCACTTACTAAACAAATCTCCTCATCTTCAATCTGTTTAAAAACTAATCTTCACATATTTTCCCTGAAGAAGAGATCTCTAGGAGAGATCAGATACTTAACATGGACAATCAAATGAATATATGACCAGAACAGATCATTAACCTACATGCCATTAGGTTAATCCAAGCATATAAGATTGGTGGGTACCATAAAAATCTAGTTCAAAGTGGGAATACATACTGGTTCAGGACAAGGCTTTAGTTTATATGGATAATCACTTAAATTACATCGGTAGGTGGTCTATGGTACCTTTTGGTTCACAGGCATTATGTTCAACGTATATAGCAATTGTAACAAACTTGGGATACTTGGTGACCGATTAATATATCCTGGTCTGGGCATCATTAAAATGTTTATCAAAGATTATAAATTAGAATCATCCACACACATTACAACCTTATTCATTTGTAATGGAAGAAAATCACAAGGAATTGATTACCACATCCCATGAAGAGAACTTGATCTGAAGTTAGGATATACAGTGGTTGTGAGGAGAGGTAAATAGCCTACTTGTGGACCAGGAATGATAATATGAAAATAGATGTACAAGAAAGAATTCATAAATTTATTCTAAAGAATTTAGAATAAATCTTTAGCTAGGTATTTGGTAATTGGTACAAAGCATGTGAATCTTTGTGTCTTATGTTAATATCTTTGTGAGAATCTAGAAATGACACAATAGCATGTCATATCCAGGAGATATCAGCCAACATTTTTATTATATGCCATAGCACTGATAAAATGACTCCATAAGCAGGGCAACCATTACAGTACTTATTAAGGGTAAGAATGTATTTTTTACCCAACAGAGCAGATTCTTTCTCAACAATGTACAAATCCAGTGCTCTAGGCATGATGCCTGCAGCATAGAACATAACTACACTCCCAACAGGGCACTATTCATGCTAGCTACTTGAGTTTCTAACAATGGGAAAGAAAAACCTATCTCCTCCGAATTAGACACCTACTTACAGTCTTCATTTCCTTTTTCTTTTCCTGAAGATTTTGCCAAAGCTTTTATCATAAATGTGTTACACATGGGTATCCTGTATTTTGTTTCAGAACAAGGAGCCCATTTCATAGTAAAAGTTATTTGTCAATGAATATGTCACAGAATTTACTTGTCTGAAAATGCACCACATAACCTATATGCAAATAGTAAAAAAAATGTGAAAACATCCTATGAAACTCAGCTAAGGAACCAGCTTAATGAGGACATCACTAGGCTTACAGCACTGACTTCAAGAATGAAAAACAAAAAAAACCATATAAATTTTTTTTTATATATATATATATATATATATACATATATATATATATATAAATTCCTCTTTCACCACTATGCACTTCTAGGAATAACAGAGTGGAGATGCTCCTTTTGGCCTCTTCTTCACTGGACTCTTTCAATACACTTCTAAATAATGCTCATGTGCAAGATGTGCTTTGTGTTCACATCATTAGGCTTTTCTGGCTTAGAAGACTTTGTTTCTGATATGGGAGACAGTGGGTGATGCTAGATTATTTCTGACAGGAGCATAGTAAGGATCTCACTTAACTAGTGGTAGTGGCTGCCATTTGGAAATGATAGGTTTTTCCAAAACAAACAAAAAAAAAAGATAAGAAAAGCTTTTGGAAAGATCGGAAAACTGGGCCTTAGTAGTCACCAGGTCCTAACACCCAAGGGTTGTCATTAGATGAAAAGAAACTATTTGTTCAGGGAACTCACTGGAGCATTTTTAATATCTATTATCCATTGTAAAATTGAAATGATGTAGTAGTCAATACATTTAAAATGTCCTTGGAGTTAATTGGGAAGATATGTACATGGAAAGTCTAAAGAAGTAGTTGTCAGGGTAGAATGCTCGAGCTGAATCCAACTTCAAAGGGCCTTCTTTTATACAGAGATATCAATATCATGAGGACATAGAATTCAGAGGATCCTATGAGGGTAACTAGCAAAACATTAACCAGTGTGTTGTGTCAGAAATTAACAATCATTATTGGGACTCTAGACAATATGAGACTTGAAACAAAATATTAATTAAACCCTGATCACTAAATTGCATGAAATAGTCTACTATTTTTAATAGTATCTTGAAATTCTAAGGTGATCTGGAATGAATTATAAATATATTTAAGACAATTCATCCCATAATATTAACGTTTTAAATTTCAAGTATGCATATTTAGATATTTTATTTTCTTATTAATGTTTGGTATAATTTGGCCTAATAAGATACTGCATTTTGAATTCTAAATTGAAATATGTAATTGCCTGATTTAGATATGATTTAAGTTGAAATCATTAAATATTTGTTGATACTAAACAGAAGCTTGAGGCTTAGCATATTTATAAGTTTACTTTTTATGTTTCTGAAATTAAGTAGATATAAGTTTTGTCTGTCAATAATTAAGATTAATTAAATAAAATATCTGCTTATTAAATTTGTTGACAGTTTAAAATACTTGAAGATATTTAATTTATGAAGGTTGTAAAAGGAAGTGGACATCAGGTAGAATCATGTTACATGTGATTTTTAAGTTTCCTCAGGCTTGTGGAGCAGATCCTGTCTATAAGTAGAGCTTTAAAAAAAAAGGATGAAAAAAAAGACCATTGAAGTTTTGCTTTAATCAATTTAACATTAAATCCTAAAAACAATTTAAACCTCTGAATAGAATTTTCTAACCATGAGAATCATTCCTAAGTTCATTGGAAAACTAACACTTAAAATGTAGTAAGGAATTATGCTGATTTAGCAAAGTGGCAATAGAAAGAGTGTAAGAACCAGAACCCTAGTAGGTCTGTGGTGAAACAGTCTCTCCTAGAGATAGCAGAAGAATCGAGACCTGAACAATGGCAATACCAATAGAAATGATAATGCTGATATTGTGGAACAAGGGAAATTTCACAAGGTCCCACCCCTAGGCAAAGAACTACAGGGAGCTAATGATTGCTAAGACAGAAGGAGAATTAGCCCTTCCCAGCAATGCATTCCCATATTGGTTACTCAACACAAAGGGGTCAGGCCTGAAACCATATAACCATATACACACAAACAATAAAATTAGACTCAGCAGACTGTATTTAAATATGTGTGTAATTATTATATTATATATTATTGTATATAATATGCATTATAATTTGCTGTGGATATCGCTCTGTATAAATAAAACACTGACTGGCCAGTAGCCAGGTAGGAAGTATAGGCGGGACAAGGAGAGAGGAGAATTCTGGGAAGTGGAAGGCTGAGGCAGGGAGACACTGCCAGCCAATGCCATGACAAGCAGCATGTAAAGATGCTGGTAAGCCACGAGCCACGTGGTAATAAAAATTAATAGTCTTTTTTTCAGTTTCCACATGCAGATGTATACATGTCATTTTGATTTTCTGTGCCTTCCTCATTTCACTTAACATAGTATTTTCCAATTCCATCCATGTTCCTATGTTTCATTTATGGCTAAACAATATTCTCTTTATATTACATATTGTATTTTCTTTGCCTACCTGACAAAAAGTAATGATAAACATATGAAGAAATTATTATGTTAATTACACTCATTGTATCCTTATATACTATGTGTGCATGTATTATAATATACTGTACCCCTAATTATGCATAATAAGTATATGTTGATAATACTTATAAAGATGACATATTTAGAAAATGACAGAGCACTGAACTGATCTATAATCCATAGCTTAGGTGTATGTAGCTCAGCTTTTCCAGTCTTATACTAGCCTGTGTACAAGCATGCTTTCCAGGGCATCTTTTTCTCATGATGGTGGATAGATTCAAGAAGTCAGGCCTAGCCTCTCCCAGAGCATAAAATGTATAGCTGTTAAGGCTCTGATAATGACCTTGTAGCACCAGGCTAGCATAAAAGAGGCTGAAAATACCTTCACATACCAGTGCTCTTAAGTCTATTAGACACTCCTTAAGTCAGTCAGTATAGGATAACACATGAAATTGAATTATCATTCATTTCTTTCCATGTATTAATCACTATAGCAAGGCCTGAGATGGATACAAGACAATTGCTAATTTTCTACTAAAGCCATTTTTGAAGGCAGGGAAACTTATAAGATCCTCACCATAGAAAAAAGACTACTCAGAAAAGCCAAACCCAAATTCATGTCTTCAACTCAAGAGCCCAAAAAACAAGAAATCACAAGTAGCTTTGGATTTGTTTAAAATGACTTCTGTATTTCTGTGTTGAGAAGGAATTTGTTTTTACAAAGAATGGCCAACTACTGATAGCAGTCATGGGCATGGAAGTATGAGCGGCATGGTCTAGACAGAAGAAGAAGGTCAAATATAATCATATTTGGAGGTCAGAAAACTGAAAGTAGAAATGAGGTATGTTAGGTCAGAGTAGTGAAAAGAGTTTCATCCCACATTGACACAAAGATAGGATGTCTTATCCACCAAGATACAAGCTCCAATTCATATTGTAGCTTGCCATAAAGACACAGAATGGGTGTGTCTTTTGTTTGTTTGATCGTTTGTTTCTCATGGTGCTAAAATAGTTTATTTCAACCAAAACAAATTAGTCACAAAGTATACGAATGTTAATTCTGTCAAATTGCAGTGAATGGCAATATTTATAAATCCATTCTCATTAGAAATGTGGTACATATACACCATGGAATACTACTCAGCAGAGAAAAACAATGACATCATGAGGTTTGCAGGCAAATGGATGGATCTAGAAAAAATCATTCTGAGTGAGTTAACCCAGACTCAGAAAGACAAACATGGTATGTACTCACTCATAGGAGGATACTAGATGTAAAACAAAGATAACTAGACTGCTACTCACAACTCCAGGGAGGCTACCTAGAAAACAGGATCCCAAGAAAGACACAGGGATTGCCCAGTGACAGAGAAATGGATGAGATCTACATGAACAACATGGATGTGAGTGGGAGTAGTGAAGGGCAAGGGTCGAGGGAAAGAGAACTTAGGGGAGTGGGATCCCAGCTGGATCAAGAACAGAGAGGGAGAACAAGGAATAAAAGACCATGATAAATGAAGATCACATGAGAATAGGAAGAAGCAAAATGCTAGAGAGGTCCACAGAAATCCACAAAGATATCCCCACAATAGACTACTGGCAATGGTCGAGAGACAGCCCAAACTGACCTACTCTGGCGATCTTGCTAGAAACCCCATCCAATGACTGAGGGAACCGGATGCAGAGATCCACAGCCAGGTCCCAGGTGGAGCTCCAGGAGTCCAATTGGTGAGAAAGAAGAGGGTTTGCATGAGCAAGAATTGTTGAGACCAAGGTTGGATAAAGCACAGGGACAAATATCAAAATGAAAGGAAACACATGAACTATGAACCAATAGCTGAGGAGCCCCCAACTGGATCAGGCCCTCTGGATAAATAAGACAGTTGATTAACTTGATCTGTCTGGGAGGCAACCAGGCAGTGGGACTGGGTCCTGTACTCAGTGCATGAGCTGGCTGTTTGGAACCTGGGGCTTATACAGGGACAGTTGGCTCAGCCTGGGAGGAAGGGACCCTACCTGCCTGGACTGAATCTACCAGGTTGAACTCAATCCTCAGGGATGTCTTTGCCCTGGAGGAGATGGGAATAGGGGGTGGGCTGGGGGGAAGGCGGGGGGGGGGGTAGGACGGGGGAGAACAAGGGAATCCGTGGCTGATATGTAAAATTAAATTTAATAAAGAAAGAAAGAAAAAAAGAAATACATGACAAAATGTTAAGACAATTGTCTTTAAATATTAACTAAAATGAAGATTACTTGTTTTCTAACATATAAATTCACCTGAGCAAAGAAATGTTAGGTGAAAGAATTTAGTAACAGTATAAAAAAGAAAGTAATATTTTACTCTATTTTTATTATTTCTTCAGAGAATTTCATATGATGTATCTGAACACACTCATCCCGAACTCCTCCAATCATATCCTCCCAGACTCCCCTTCCCTGTCTTCTATTCCACTACTATTTTTTCATTTTTTTAAGAGACAATGTCTATCTCCAGGAAGCTGTCCTGGTCCAATGGCTCTCCCAATCTTCCTACCCAACCCTTCTTTAATGTTCCTTGAGCCTTAAGTGTAGAAGTTGTATTGTAAATGGATAAATTGGGGTAGACATGCCATAGTCAGTTAAACTCTGCATTTTAACCAGTTGTGGCTTTCCACAATGATCTTGGTCTACTGCAAAAAGTAGCTTATTTGATGAGAGATAAGAGTTACAGCTATCTGATGGTATAAAGGATAAGTATTTAGAATGCAATAGTAATTATACTGATTTAGGAAATGGCAGTAGTTGGTTCTCCTCTAGATCCCATGTCCTCACAGGCCACAGGTATTTGGTGAAATTTGAGGGCTAGGCATGAATTTGTTTCTATTGATCGGGGCTTAAGTCCAATTGGGTGACTGCTGTTATTGCCAGGGTGTGTCTTTGTTTAAGATAAGAGTTTGAAACTCCAGCATTCCTTGACCTGTCCAAGGAGTCCTGTGTTGTAGAATATTATTTTAAGGTATGTTGCTTTTGTTCATGTTGCATTTGTTTAACTCTGTGAAGCTGTGTTACTGTGCCTGTCTGAAACACTTAATGGTCTAATAAAGAGCTGGATGGACAATGGCGAGGCAGGAGAAAGAATGGGTAGACCGAGCAGGCAAAGAGAATATATAGAAGGAGAAATCTGGAAGAAAAGGGATGGAGGAGTGAAAAAGGAAAGTAGGCAGAGAAGGAGGAGTATTCCAGCTGTCAGCCACCCAGTCACCCAGCTACACAGCCAGACACAGAGTAAGAAGGAAAGAAAATGTATACAGGAATAGAGAAAGATGAAAGCCCCTGGGGCCAAAGGTATATATGCTAATTTTAGAAAGGCTGGCAAGAAATAAAGCCAAGCTAAGGCTGGGAATTCAAAATTAAGAATAAGCTTCTGTGTGTGATTTATTTGAGAGCTGAGTGGTGGGCACCCCAAAAGAGAAAAAATAAAACAACAACCGTCCTTTGTCTTAGATAAGAAAAAGGCTAGTAAGTGTACTCAGAGGTATGTCTCTATGCTGCTGTGGTCTGCAGATACAGCACTAAATAATATCTATTCCTTTAATGAGCTGAAAACTAGCTAGAAAGTCAAGAAAATTAATTACTGCCATACAGCTTGTGTCTAGAAACCTGACTAGGGCAGTGAGGGAATGAAGAAAGGACAGACGTAAAGACACACATGCTGAAAATCTAGAGTCAGGTGGACTGTCTTCACTCTGATGGAACCACACCAACTCAGCAACAACCAGGAACCTCAACTTGTATATTATGTACACCATGGTGGGGCATGGGAGGGCTAGCTAGTCTCAGTGAGTGTTCAGTGAAGGTCAGCAGTCTCAAGTTGTGGTCATTTCTGGAGGGAGAAGCTGCAATTGCTAGTTTTTTGTACATACTGATAAATCATTCATAAACGTTTGTTCTTAGTGTGATGATATAAATGAGAATGACCCCACAGAATCATACATTTGAATGCTTGCTCACTAGCTAGTGGAACTCTTTGGGAAAGATTAGGAAGACTAGCCTCATTGGAGGAGGTGTGGTCTTGTTGGAGCGGGTGTTATCAGTGGGGAAGGATTTATAAGTTTCAAAAGACCACACCAGTTTGTGTCGCTCTACCTGCAACTTGCAAATCCAATGTGAGCTCTTGGCTCCTTCTCTACCACCATGCCTTCCTACGGCTGCACTCAGCTGTCATGGTGACAATGGACTAATCCTCTGAAACTGTAAGCAAGTCCCCAGTTAAATACTTCATAAGGTGTTTGTGCATTTGCCATTTACTTAAAGAAAAATGACCTGAAGTCTAAAAAGCGATGTGCAAAACTGAAATGATCCTTCTACTATTCAAAGCTAGAGGTAGATCTGAAAAATTCAGATAACATAAAACATAGACTGGCATTCAGAAAGTCATGGATAAGCCTCATGAAGAAAGTAAGGGGAAGAAAACGATGGAAATGTGTTGATCTTTCAGAAAATGCTATCATCTACCTCTTCTTTAGACTAATATTATCTGGAAAAAAAATACTACACCCAGCTAAGTGAGAGATGGCAAAGGATAAGACAGAAAAGCTATCACTGGGAATCAGGGTAGTCAATTGGCCAACAGAAAACCTGTGTTTCTTACGTGTACTCTTCAGCTTCCTTGGCTAAAGAAGGAGTTAGGAGTCTTTACCCAACATTTCTAACATGACATTGAGTAATTTAGATTAAAGTAACATTTACTTCACTCATTAGATCTTCCCATGTGAGATAATGAGGTAATCTAAAGTGCATTATAAACTTTAGAGTTCCTTGCAAACATTAACAGATAGTCATTACTAATAAACACAGTAATTTACACAAACTGTTCAGCATTTAGGTCAAATTACAATGCAGTCAAATCACAGTGAAGCATATTGTTATCTGTGTGTCAGACTTCTTGTTTTATTTGATTGCAATATGAAACTACTCATGTCTGTTGAGCCTTGATAACATGGCTCTCTGCTCATTGCTTTAAAAATTGGGAGTGTTATTCCTCTTACTCTTCCCAGTGAGTAAACAAATTTGGTTTTAACAAACCATGCAGTGAGTCAATGGTGAATATGGGATTTTTTTTTTAAGCCTATAAATTCTGTGACTATGATTTGGCACTGTGGGTCAGTGTTTCTCCAGGGATAACTGAAACACTTCTATGCTGCTGAGGGAACAACATAGACTCTAGACTTAGTGTCTCAGAAAAAGTTGGAAAAAATGATAATTTGAAGACTTGCATTTCAACCTTCTTTTTCTTTAAGCCATTGATTATTTTTAGCTTTTTAAAATTAGTCCCTGGTTAGGGGTTCTTTTCCAGGATTCATGACTTCACTAGCTCAGGGTAATCAGCCAAATTTCAGTACAGGAATGATTTCCCTCTTGTTGAACATGTCTTAAGATCAGCTAGAGAGCTGTTAATTACTTCCAACCTGTGCATGCCAATACTACACCCATAGAGTTATCATGTCATGCTGTCAAGGTACATAGCATCAAATCTTGGTAGAACTATTGATTGTCTTCCACTCTTTGAAGCTTTCATGGTACCTACCAGTACCATGGAAGCTAGTGAAGCTTATTCTTTATCAACAAAAACTCAGGAGTCAGATATCAGGATAAGAACCTGAATTATCAGAGAAGAAGTGGAAAAGTGACTAGTGATCCCCCCCCCATTCCTTCATTCAAAAAGACCAAAATCCTCTCTAATTCAAAGCAAATTTTATTGGCAGTTTTTGGAGCATCAGAATGCAATTAAAATATCATGCAACATTTCCCCCTTTTGTCTAAATATAAAGAGAAGGTTTCAACTCTGACACAGAAAAACTATATGCAGTAAGAACAATTATCAGATAAGAATTACATTCACAATATCCAGTGCTGAGTGATGTCTTTCTTTATGCTGTGAATATGTATTATTCCCATTGGTTAATAAATAATCTGCTTTGGCCTATGGCAAGGCAGCTTAGAGGTAGGCAGGAAATCCAAGGAGAGAGATTGGAAAGAGAAAGGCAGAGTCTGAAAAGATGCCAGCGTGATACCCAAGGAGCATCATGCCAGCAGACTGGTAAAGCCAAGGAACACATGGCAAAACATAGATTAATAGAAATGGGTTAATTTAAGATAAAAAAGTTGGCTAGCAAGAGACCTGCAATAGGCCATACAGTTTGTAAATAATAGTAAGCCTCTGAATGATTATTTTAAAAGTGGTTGCAGGACTGCAGGACCAGTTGGGACCAGAGAAAACTTTCAACTACAGTCCAGTCCATTTGCATTTGGCAAATTCAGAATAAATATTCCATTATCTATCCTATCTTGGTAAGTCCAAATTTTTGTACCTAATTCACTTTCTACCCTAACTTGTATTATCAACTGTTAACTATTTTTTTAGACTTCAAAAGTTTTTCAAAAACAACTTAAGCTTTTATGTCTCTCAACCTCATACACTTTACATGTCTTATGTAGGTTTCTTTTCTGAATTTGACAATGAGGAAAACTGTAAAGCTGCAACTATCTAGTCTACAACCTCCATCAGTGCATGAAAAAGGATAAAATATTATTTGAGTGTACTGGATCCTAAATGCTCCTTCAGAGGAAGGAGTAAAAAAGTGCAGTGTCAACAACACAGATACCAGGAGTCAGTTGAAGGCAAACAGCAGACTCATTTATTCAGTAATGTACCCTCCTCCCAGCACCCAAGCTGTGTCCTATTGGGGGATTTATTAAGGCAACATCACATAGTTAAAAAAGAGGTTTATTTTGAGATAACTTACAGCTAGTAAAGGGGTTGGTTACAGGATCCAGGAGAGGTGAAGTGCAGTCCAGCGGTGTTCTCTGGAGAACTCTGCTGGATCTACCATCCAGTATCCAGGGTCACAAGGAACCAAGAGAGCTGGCATTTTCGGATCTCGGGTCTTAATGTCTCCTGGCTGGCCCCACCTCAGGGGCAGGTCATAGGTAGGCATGACAGTTACCAGAAACCTCACTGGGGGTAGTACTTCCAGGTCAAAGCTGGAACAGCTACCCACTACAGTGTTCCAATCTGATGGTATTGCATGGTCATCCTTCATTGGCTGGGCATGATCAGAAACTCTGACAGCAATCAGGACCTCTGACAGTGCCTGTTGCTAGGTCCTCAGGCAGACTCTAGGTTGGTTCATAAGGAAGTACTTTATGTGCATGGCTTGGCAACTGTTTTGAGCCAATTTCCTCGATCCTATGGGCCTGTCCTACTACACATGAGTAAACATGAAGAGCCAAGCAAATAACTTCCAAAATTATAGAAAAAACAGAAATAGCTGGCTACCTAGAAAGTCACCCAAGGTTCCTCTGTAACATTGGAGCATGTATCTTTGACCTACAGGCCAGAAATATATGACATATCTTTCTGTGAAGGAGAAATTTTGAGGAACTCTCCTACTTTGTCTTGGCAAAGTTTGACAGATGCTTTCCTTTGCATCCTGCTTGTCCAATTTGTACAGCATATTGTTAGCAGTTGAGGCAAGGGCAGTTCCTTTGCCAAGTGGCTAGATTTTATGAGAAAAAAAAGCAAACTCATTAAGGAGGTTCTTCAATACCCATCATCTTTTTTTGAAGTAAATTGGTGATGCCAGGAACAGATGTGTCTCACTGTCATGAAAAGCTTTATATTATTAAAACATCTTAAATGCAATATTCTGTATATCTCTAAAGTGTTTGAAGACCACTTGTCTATCTAAAATGTATGTTTGACCCTGAAAACATACCTAACATGACAATAAATTTGACTGTTATAGGTGACTAACTACTAACCTGAATTTCTTTATTATTCTAAATGGTTTGTAATAACTTTCAAGGACTAGAAACTTAGATTACATTGTTAAATGAACTCCCTGCATAGGTACAATACCATAAACGAGAGTAGAAATTTATGCATAATATGTTCTAATAAAAATAATCTTAAATTTCTATCAATATACAAAAACCCACACCAATGTAAAATATTTTAAGACTAGTAGTTGTCTTTTAGTTTAAAAGTAGATTCAATAATCTACCATTTTATTCTATCATTTCTATATCCCCTCTTTTTCCTTTCAGAATGAGATCCCTGAATCTAATCTCTTTGTTCACCTTTTTTCCTGACCATTAGCAATAACAACTTGTAACCAACCCCCCATAACTGATGAAAAATATCCATAGTCCATTGAATGACAAAAGAAAAATCCACTCTACCTCTTGGGAATGTGGGTGTCATGTTCTCTAGATTGCTTCCTGTTGTCTAGGGGGCAATGGTATCTCTAGGGGGCACTGACAAAATTGAGATAATGATCAATTCCTGGGAGAGCTATCTATATCATTTGTTGCCAGTCTCTGTGTAATAGGAAAGTGTAGGGCTTATGCAAAGTCTTGGCTGGAGTAGTGCATGAGCCTGGACCATCTCAGCAAGCTGCCTTATAATTGTCCTGAGCAATTTGTAGTCCACAGCTAATCTTTGGGTAGTGTTTGTCAGCTTAGTGGAGTTACTACAATCCAGGTGGAATTGTTGTTATGGAGCCCTACTATCCTTTGAGAGACTTCAAAAGTTGCTGTTAGGAAACTTCATGTGGTATTGAAGAAAACTTAAACAATTCAAATGTCATATGCAGCAGATCTCAGAGAGGTTAAAGGACCACAATTTGTTAAGTACATACAGGGAACACAAACTTAATTCCTAGTTACCTGATTCAGACTCAATCCTGAAATCATGTATAGGAAGCTAGATGAAGCCTTTTTTCTAGAATTAGTTAGTGCTCCAGATAATCATTAATATCATGACAGAAAGTTTAAGAATATGTATATATTTTAATCTTATAAATTTTGAAATAGTATCTATACCTTTAAAAAACATTCTAAAGAGTCAAAATAAAACCAAAGGATTATAAAATTAGTGGCAATGAATAGTCCCTTAAAAGTTTTTCTTCTGTCCCATATCAGGGGGCTCCTCTGACATGAGACAGAGATTTTGGATTTTCCTTTAACAAGCATACTTAGGTTTAGAAAAGGAGAGAGCCATGCTCCAACTCCAAAGCCAGATTTAATTTTTAATTGAACTGGGACTACAAAAAGTCTGTTTGCCTTACATGGCTATAGAGAATAGCAGAAACAAACATTTAGGAAGATTTATGAAGTTTTATCCTGTTGGAATGTGCATTACCATTAGGCCAATTTACTCTTTTTTGTGACATTTTCTCTGGATGATTTGTCCTTTTTCTTCACATGTCTCATTTGTCCAGTGGTCTTCAAATTCCTTAGCTGGATGCCTTCATTCTCCTGGAAAGACAAAAACAAATCCCTGCCCCAACCCTGACTTTGGGGAGATTCCCTTTTTGGCAAGTTACCTTTGATCAAATGGAAGGCATTTGTTAGTCTTCTAAGTTAGTTTATATTGAATGGTCATGCTATCTGGTGAACTATCACCTCTTCTAATCAAGAAGTCTCTCCTGTTTGAATCGAATCTTTATTAATTTTGATGGTATCTATAGCTTTTCTTCTCCTGTGGAAACAAAAGCAAAATCTACTCACCAATGTAACACATATCCTTGTTTCCATTCTGATGTCAACACATCTTTAAAATATATAGGCTGATTTACTTCAGCAGGTTTTTTCTACTATTCAATGTCTCTCTGTAGCTGTCATTACTTTCTTATTAGCATTAAAAATTTTTAATTTAATAAAGCATTGTGCAATTTATCTCTGGGGTCTTTATTGTCCATTTCTGTTTATTATGCATATCTTTTAAAGTGCAGTTACATCTTTTTATAACTGCCTGCCCTGTAGGATCATGTGGTATACCTGTAATATGCAAAAAAGCTGTTTAATTTTACTAAAGACATATGCTGGAGCATTGTCAATCTTAATTTATACAGGTATCCCCATAATTATCATAACTTCTAATAAATTTGTACTTACAGAATCAGCTTTTTTAGAACTCAAAGCAGTTGCCTGTTGAAATCCTGAATATGTATCTATGGTACAGTATACATATTTTAATTTTCCAAACTCTGTAAAATGAAACACATCCATTTGCCAAATTTTATTTCTTTGAGTACCCTTTGGGTTACTTCTTGCTGGTAATGGAGTTTGGTTATACAAAGAACAAGTAGGACATTTCCTTATAATTTGCTTGGCTTGCTGCCAAGTGATAGAAAAATCTTTCTTCAAACCTATGTTATTAACATGGTTTTTCTTATGAAATTCTGAGACTTCTAGCACATTTTCTACCAATAGCTGATCAATTTCATCATTACCTTGTGCTAGAGGTCCTGGTAGACCCATATGGGATCTGGTATGTGTTATATACAAGAGATGATTTCTATTTCTGTTTATTTCTTGTAATTGAATGAATACCAATGATAATTCTGAATCATCTGGAATAATTTCAGCAATTTCAATATGTAAAAAAACTCTTTCTGCATACTGAGAGTCAGTAACTTTTAAGAGGTTCTGGAAAATCTAATAATACCATAGGAATAGCATGTAATTCTGACCTTTGAACAGAATCATAAAGACTGAGGCATGTTACTTAAATTTCCTGTCTTATAACCTGCCTTTCCTGATTTATCTGCATCAATATAGAATGTAGGGGTTCCAGAAATTTGTGTTTCCTGTATAATGTGAGGAAGGATCCAATTAGTTCTCTTTATAAACCGAAGTATCTTGCTTTGGGGATATTTGTTGCTAATCTCTCCCAAGAAATTACTACAAGCTCTTTGTCAGTGTTCATTTTCTGCCCATAATGAGGAAATTTCAGCATTAGTAAAAGGTACCACAACTTTTGCTGAGTCTAATCCTGCTAATTGATGAAGTCTTAATTTTCCTTTCAGAATCAATTCAGAAACCTTTTCTACTAGGACTTTAATTTTTATTCTGTGTATTAAAAATATCCATTATAATCTATTATCTTCAATCTACATAAGAATTACTGTAAGAGAATGCATAGAAGGTAAAATAACCACAACACAATTAAACTTTTGGATCTGATATCATTCTAGTTACAACTGAAGGCAATCTTTTTGAAAAATCAGTGAAGGCTTTTTGGGTCTTTTATAATTTTAGTAAGTGACTTAGTCCTCTTTGCTGATTCTTCATTCAAAGCTGCAGTATAGCATAGAGCCAAGATGTGATCATCACACGTAATCTGTCTTTGCAAATCAACAAACTAGGCCTCACTGAGACACTGTTTGGGGGAAATTTTCATACCTCTAGCCCTACTTTATTGTTCTATGACCTGAGTTTCCTCTCTCCACCACATTTTCCATTTTAACTGAGGACCAGCTTCCAATGCTTTTGTAATTAAATCTTTCCAGTCTTGTGAAATAATTATGTGGCCTGTGAACTTAACATCTGCTTCACAAAAGATGAATGCATACCATATGAAATTATCACTTCCTTAAATCTTCAAATATAGCATTTCTATAAGATACCAGTTAACTTCTAAAAAGCTTTGGGGGTGCTTGTCATCTGTTGATCATTATTGAATGGTAACTGGATAAATTAAGGATGGTTTTCTAATAACTTTGGGTCACTCCTCTTTAGTTTCATAATGCAATGGTGTGGTAGGTTCTGCTCTAAACTCCTCTGCCTATGTGTGAATATTTTTCTTAGTTTCATTAGTAAGTCTAAGGATTGTAAAATATCAGTCAATTTTTCATATTTGGCACTAGTATCAAACAACTATTTTAAATATAAAACATGAATTACTTTTTTTATTAATTTATTTTACAATATAATTCAACTTTACATATCAGGCCTAGATTCCCCCATTCTCCCTCCTCTCGCCCCGCCCCCCTCCCCCCGGCCCATCCCCCATTTCCATCTCCTCCAGGGCAAAGACTCCCCCGAGGATTGAGATCAACCTGGTGGACTCAGCCCAGGCAGGTCTAGTCCCCTCCTCCCAGGCTGAGCCAAGGGTCTCTACTAAGCCCCAGGTTTCAAACAGCCAATTCATGTACTGAGCACAGGACCCAGTCCAACTGCCTGTATGCCTCCTAAATAGATCAAGCCAATCAACTGACTCACCCATTCAGAGATAATGATTATGATTGACATTATTTAAATCCTAACTAAGTTGATTATCCATTAATTTAATTGTTCCATTTTCAAATCATCCATTGTGGAACTATATGGAGACCTAACTCCATGCATTGTAATATTGTTTCCCATTTTTAATGTGATGAAAAACCTTAAAGAAAAAAGTTAATTCCCTCCTTTAAGAATTCCTAAGTGTCTCACCAGATCTGCTGACAACAACAGTGAAGTGTGAGGCTAGCTATCACTACATAGCATAGTCTCTCTCTCTCTCTCTCTCTCTCTCTCTCTCTCTCTCTCTCTCTCTCTCCTTGATCCAAAAAGGCTGAGACCCTTTCTAAGCCCTACCCTACTACTTCCTATCTCTCTATCTGTCCTCAATCCTCTGAAGCCCTTATGGTTAATTTTAGTCAGCTAGTATCTCGCTCTGCCCTCTGATTCAAAGCAAGTTTTATTGGCAGTCTTGGGAGCATCAGAATGTGATCAAAATATCTCACAATAAGCTCATCCTCAGGAAGGGGGCTTTCTGGTCAGTTCCAACTCAGGTGCCTCTGGGCCCTGTGTCTGAAGCTCTGAAGTGAAGGGAATGGTGTCTTCAGTAATATGACTTACCTCCTTCCTCTGTTGGAGTGGGGTAGGGAAATGAAGAGCAATACAAATAGCTCTAATATTTTGAGAGTCTCTTGGCCAAACTAGACCAACAACTCAAAAGATGGTTTCTTATGCCTGGTGTTGGAGTTTTTGTTAGGCGGTCTATGACTTTGGGGACCTGAACAAAGATAACACAAGTAAATATGCTAAAATGAGTAAGGGAAAACTCTTGGGCTCTCAACTCAACACAAAGAACTATAGTCAACTAAGGAATGCTGAAAATGAGAGCCATGATCTTTTCCAGGGCAAAGCACACCAATTGGTTATCCAATATCAAATGATCAGCCATAAAAAACATGTACATGCATGTAACACTATACAGAAAGAGCAGGTTGTATTTATGTATTTAAGAATACACACAAAACAACAACAATTAAAGGAAAAAGAGGCCATGAATTTGAAAGAGAGCAAACAGGTTACATGTAAGGGTTTGGAGGGAGGAAGGGAAAAGGTGAAATTGTGTAATTATATTATAATTTTAAATTTAACATGCAAAATTAGGTTAAAAATAAAATAAAATCATGAAATTGGGAGGTTACTTCAGGTTATTAGGAGACATGGATAAAATAATGAGCTATCATCATTTTAAGAAATGACTGTTGTGGAACACTATCCTCTGGGTATAACATGACTGTTACCATTCTAATAAGAATAACAATGATTACCTAAGGAAGCCCTCAGCAAGATTGTGCCTATTGGTATTCCTTTAAGGAGGGGGTAGAGAGGATTATTAGATACTACCCAAGATTCCATCTACTCCCTCCCTCATGTGACTCCCCTCCCAGTTGTATGTAAATCTGTCCCAGTTATATGAAGTTGTAAGAGATACTAGAGCATATGACAGGTTAACCAGGTTAGTTGCTCCACTGTTCAGCTTCCAGGAGGTTGTCATCCATGCTGGAGTGGGACCTTTGGGTGATACAACTGTTTGGGAGGTCACCTACACATTAGTAAGCAACCTCTCACCAGTGTTGCAGCAAGAAACACTCCAAATAAATTCAGCAATTCTGTAAGCTGGACTTGGATGAGATTGTTCTTTAGGTCTGTCATTAATGCCCCAAGTGGAATAAGTAGACTTTTGTTTATATCCCCTACAAAAATTATGTAAAATGTCTCATCTTGCCTCTGTAGAAAATGTGTTTCCAAAGTCTTGTCTGTATAGAGGACAGAGGATAGACAGTTATGCATTTGTTTATCACACATGAGAAAACACAATTGTTCTTTAGATAAGTGATATCAAATAATACATTAAGATGCAATGAGTGTTGGGTATTTCTCCCTTGGAACCCTTCATTTCCTTAGGAGTTCTTTTCTCACTTTTCCTTAATAAATCTACAACTTTCTTCTGCTTAATAAAAAGGACATAATAAATGTTATGAAGACA